>WSFP011397987.1:0-26985 GCA_009831015.1 Picea engelmannii
TTCTCCTTCCAGATCAACCACAACTTCTTCTTCATTAGCCTCACTTCCTGTGATTTTATTATCATAATCATCTTGGGCCATAAGCATGAATTCATTGTCCTTATCTTCACTCGAGGAGTCATTATCTATGTCTTCTGAAGAGTTAACATCGTTTACACATAGACTTTTCTTTCTGCCAAATCTCTTAGGTTTGAACTTCTTTTCACCTTCAGAGTTCTGATCATGTTTCTTGTATGGACATTTATTTGCAAAATGACCTATCTTACCACAGTTGAAACATTTGAAGGGAAACTTACCTTGGTACTTGCCTGATCCTTTCTTTAACCTTCTCACAAAGTTTTCCTCAATATCATCTAAATCTGAATCAATATTCTCGTCTGATTTAAAATATGCTTCTCTAGTAATGGATTTATCTTTGTTGATTCTCATTTCATATGAAGTTAGAATTCCTAGGAGTTTATGAATGGACAGAGTTTTAAGATCATTTATTTCTTCTATTGCAGAGACTTTTAGATTAAATTTATCAAGCAAAGATCTTAAAATCTTCTGAACTAAAATTGATTCTTCAATCTTCTCACCAAGACCCTTCATGGTACTCAGAAGTTCTTCAACTCTTAAAAAATACTTGCTAACTATTTCATCTTCATTCATCTTTAGTTGTTCAAACTTCAACCTAAGTGTTTGAAATTTGGCATCTTTTACTTTCTCATTTCCTTCATAGCTACTAATGAGTTTGTCCCACATTTCTTTGGCATTTTGAAGATGCATCACCTTTACAAACTCATCTTCTACAAGTCCATTCAAGATAGCATTCCTTCCCTTAGCATTAAAGATAAATTCTAACTTATCATCCTTAGAATCCAACACAATAGGCTTTATGTAGCCAGTCTCTACTACATCCCAAACATCAACACCTAAGGCCATTAGGTATGTTCTCATTCTAACCTTATAGAAGGAAAAATTTGTTCCATCAAACAAAGGAGGCTTAGTGACTGAAGTCCCTTCATGACTTGTCATGTTTAAGCTTACAGATATACCTTTAGATAAAAGGAACTGACTCTGATACCAATTGTTGGACAACTGAGAGGGGGGGGTGAATTAGTTGTTACCGTGCTTAAACAATTATGCTTATTTTAAACTCTTTACAGAGCACTCAATGACAATCACAATAATGCAGAGAGGGAAACAATAGAACATTTGACATCAGTCATGTTGTAACAGATTTCCGATTTAACTCAGCACTACATAATAGAGAAGACTGACTTAAAGGTTGAACCCATTTAAGTGAAAGATGTACGTCTTCTTAAGGTATTGTGTGAAGCAAATAGGTCAAATTGTGTATATTTTATAGAATCTGGAGTTTTTCAATTTGCTGAAAGACCAGTGATTTATCGAGATTTTAAAACGTCAAATATTCTATTGGATTCGAAATACAATACCAAGCTGTCTGATTTTGGACAGTTTCCTTCAAAGAACGGACCTCCAAAATCCATTAGAAAGGATGCTTGTATACCACCACATATCCAGTCTCCAAAGAATAAAGAATCTGGTCACAGTGACTTCCATTCTCCATTTGTCTTTTCAGAGTATTGGGGTCGTTTATGGAGATATAGGAACTTCTCCCCTTTAGGTGTTTGCTTCCACTTTTACAGATGGTATCAGTCATCCAGATGATGTTCTTGGTGCGCTGTCTCTCATAGTTTACTCGCTCACTCTTTTTCCACTTCTCAAATACATTTTTATTGTACTTTGGGCAAATGATAATGGAGATGGTGGCTATGATATCTGTGGCGATCATAGTTATACTCTTCTCTGTCCAGAGATGATTTAAGCGGGTTACAGTGGCACACACTTCATCTAAATATGAAGGCCAAGTGTATATTCCAGAAATCAACTACATCCTCATGCTTGCATGCACTATTGTCACTGCTTCTTTCAAAGATACTACTAAGATCGGCAACGCCTATGGCATAGTCATGGTTGGGGTTATGATCGTCACTTCATCCTTCCTCACACTGGTAATGCTTATGATCTGGTAGACTCATCTATTGCTGGTCATTATCTTCATCACTATATTTGGAGCAATCGAATTCACATACTTCTCAGCAGTGTTGTACAAGTTCCCCCAAGGGGGATACCTTCCATTAGCTTTTGCTGCAGTATTACGATTTGTAATGTATGTGTGGAATTATGTCCATGTAAAGAGAAATTCCTATGAAGTAGAATAGAAGGTGTCATTAGAGTACATCTTGAGCCTGGGTTCAAGTCTGGATGTGACCAAAGTTCCGGGGATCGGGCTTCTATACTTAGAACTAACACAAGGAGTCCCAGCAATATTTGCACATTTCATGAGAAACCTCCCTGCCATGCATTATGTCCTTGTATTCGTCTGTGTTAGGTATCTACCGGTGAATACAGTTGCAGCTGGAGAATGATTTCTATTTCGCCGTATTGGTCCAAAAGAACAAAAAATGTATATATGCATGGCTAAGTATGGTTATCGGGACACTAGGACTGGGAATGTGGAGTTTGAGAACCATTTTTTGGAATCCTTGAAAGAATTTATACAGTTCGCTTACACAGGCACATATGATAATAATAAGCAACCTCAGAAGGAAGGAAATAGTTTTGCCTCTGGAGAAACTATAGTTAATATTGGGGCTGCCACTGAAAATGAAGTAATGAGTGCCTGTACCACGGTGAACGTCGAGGAGGAGTTGGATTTCTTAGAAAATGCAAAGAAATCGGGTGTGGTATATTTGCTAGGAGATAGATTCATAGATGTTCAAAATATGCATAGCGAACCATAAAGACGAAGCACAGGTGACTGGTAGTCTCGGTCATATTTTTGTTCATGCGAACAAATCTGCTGGTGACCTGCCTAGTGTCATTAATGCATAAACTACAAACTGATAAGTCAGAAAGATTCCCCTGGGAGGACTGACAATGCTGGCAAGAGCCATTTTAATGCGTTTCTCTCAACCGACAATCCAAAGCTTTCAGCCTTGACTCAGCAAGCAGAATCGTTTATCATTGATGGTCGCTATCTTGGAGTAACATTGGACCGTAATGGACTCCGTCCTGGCCATTTCTATGTAACCTACAGTGGGTGAGTTATCATGGAAAGTGAAGTGGCGTCTAGATCAAAGTGTTGTTTCAGTGAACGAAGTCTTGGCATCTAGATGGAAAAAGCCAAATGACAACGTTGGCATCAAGTTAATGACATCTCGCGGGATTTTTTTCGATAGCTACTGGTACTGGATTTCTATTGGAGCCCTGGTGGGATTCAATATTTTATTTAACTTCCTCTACACGCTGGAATTGCATTATCTAGATCCTCTAGGAAAGCCACAGGCATTAATTTATGAAGATGATTTAAAACAAAAGATAGTAGCTCAAAACGACGTTGTCCAAAGAAACGATCAAAATGAAATGCAGACGATGGCAGGAGAGATTCAAGCTTCTGACTCTGACAGGGAAACTTCACAACGAGGATGAAACAACACTGCTTCAAGTTCTACACGCATATCTGAAAAGAAAGAGAGTCGATCCTATGTCATCCATGGGTCATCCCGTGACTGGAGTTATTGATGGGAAATTTGAGAATGCTTATCTTATCGCTGTGATGGTTGGCTCGGATAAATTAAGAGGGGTTTTGTATGAGATGTCGGCAGGTGTTTCTGGAGAACAGTTTTTGCAAGAACCTAGTTGCACGAACAATTCTAATAACGGTGATACAGCTTCAGGGGTTCATCCTCGTCGACGTCGTAGGAGGAAGGATGGAATGAAAAAGAGGGATCTTGATCATCCTAATCCAAATAGGAGTGGTTACAATTTTTTCTTTGCTGAGCAGCATACAAAATTAAAAGCATTGCATCCAGGCAAGGATAGGGAGATCAGCAAAATAATTGGAGATTCGTGGAATAAACCGAATGAGGAAGCAAAAGCTGTTTACCAGGAGCTTGGATTGAAGGATAAGGAAAGGTACAAAAGTGAAATGGAAGAATACATAGAGAGACAAAAAGCGCATTCTCGGGACAAAGGAATATTGGTTTCTATAAATGAAGGCTCAAATCAAGGGCTCGAAAATCATATCAAAATCCAGTTTCAAGACCAAGGAGTGCCACTTACAAGAAATGAAGAATCAAATCAAGCACTGGATAATAATTCTGACCTATTAAAGCACCAACCTGACCAGAGTATTTCCTTACAAGTGGGAATACAAGGCAATGGTTTTAAAGTCGCACAGTTATCCAATAAGGATGGCATGGTTGGAACAGACATGTCTATAAAACAAGAGTCTTTGGCGAGAACCAAAATGTCCACTGAACAAGAAAACAACCAAGGCAGTGACTGTAAGAATATAGTTTTAGGATGATAACTTTAAAAGAACTGATGACACAGATGAATCAACTATCGACCACAAAATTCTTGGCTGGAGGTCTGATGCACTAATAATGCTGTATTTTTAGTTTCAGGTCTTCAACCTGAGGGTTGACTGTTTTTTATTTTGGAATTGGTGTATAGTATACTAGATCACAGGTGTAACTAAGTAGGTTAAAGCAACCAGGATGCATGGACTGGAATATATTACACAATGCCCAACTCCACCGGGTGGAAATTTTACACAACGATTTACCATTAGTAGACTCAGTTATTGCTGACACTCTCAGAAATAAACCCCATTGATTAAATCAGAGAAATTCAGAGGATTCATGATATGTCGTTGAAAATTTATTCATGTGAGACACCAAACAATCATCACTGGGAATTCGAAGGAGAAGTGCTCCCAAACGACAAAAGACCTGGCAGTCGCAGAATTCCATGAAGACGAACCATTTCAGATTCCCGGAACACAAAGAGTTTTATTTTTCTTTTTAAAAGACTGATGTAGGTAAGTAAGAGAGGGGGGGTGCATGAGTGTAGCACTGGGGGGAAAACCTCTTTCGAAGAGGGGTTCATTTGTAATTGCTGAGTTATTTTGTAAACCAGATTGGAGTAATAAACATGATTTTTTCCTTGTGACTGTGAGATTCATCACAGTCGATTTATTTCAGTATGTTCTTCTTCCTTTCAGCTGTGTTAAATCTGTTTGGATTTCATTATATACGTTCCTTACTCACAGTTGATGTCATCTTTACCATATTGTTTATTTCTTCCTTATTCCATCGTGACTATATTACATTTCGTTTTCTTCTAACTGATGTGCTTCGTTATACTTTAGTACGACCACTACTATAACGAATGGATTTGGGTTTTCTGTAATTGTTTATTGTCTTTCCTCTCCACCAGCTATCAACGGGTGTAATACCAATCTACATTTTTAGAATTCTGCATATATTCTCTACTACATCGGCCTTTCCTTTTTCTTTCCGCTACCGCATCATGACAATCAAAGCGCTGAAAGATAGACTTACTTTGCCTCACTTTCCACAAGTTATTTGATCACCGCTATTATCTTCTTTCTTCAGTTTTCATTTGACTCCATGCCCAATGGACCATTTCCCTGGTTTAACCCCCAAACTCTAAGAATCCAAGAAAATCATTTACCCATAAATCTGCCCACCTTTCTCACGCTTATTCAAAATCATATTGTGACATTGTTTGAGAGATCCCTCTCGGGTTGGAAGGGGTGGCTTCTAATCCAAAGTGGTTTGAGTTTTCCTCAGGATTGATTTGCTGCAACCCATTTCAGTTTTGAGTGTCAACAAGTCACACATATGAAATATACAAAGACAAATATTTCCCGAGGAAACCCATAAAGGGTAAAAACCTCTTCTTCTTGGTATGATAAGTAATCTTTACATTCTGTACATTATTATACAAATGAGCTCCAACTCATTGTAAGGCTACAACCTCTGTTTTGCAAGATGCAACTTGATGGGAGAAAAAACTCTTTGTTTTCTCTAGCACCCACTAGAAGGAAGCACCAACTCCCTGAGTGTTCCAACACCGACTGGATGGAAGAACCTACTTCCACTTATACAAGAACCAACTTGTTTGAGAGCACCAACTCTCTAGTTTCTCTACCACCCACTAGAAGGAATCACCAACTCCCTGAGTGTTCCAGAACCAACTGGATGGAAGCACCAAATTCCAGTCACACAGGCACCAACCTATATAACAGAGAACAACATTTCTCCCTTGCACCACCCTGCCACCCTAGTTTCTCTGGCTGCAACTAGATGGAAGCTACAACTACCTATGTTCAAGAACCCACTTGAACCTCTGAGGAAAACAACCCTCCCTAGCACCTCCCTACCACCCTCATTATAAATATTTTCTACTGAAACTTATTACAGTGATTCAATAGTTGTCATTGGCTTACCAGGGTTATCACTATTCTGCTATGCTGCTCTGCTCTCCTGTATCAGTGTCTCTCTGCCTACATCTTCTTGCGCTTTCTGATATTCTAATTTTATATACAAGTGTAGCTCATCCTTATTTTACTTTCTTAGCTATGCATCTCTATTCTTTTCTTCTGCTGTGCTTTATGCTCTGCGTCTTATTTTGATTCTATTAATTACGCCTCTTCTGTGTATTTCAGCTCCTGCCCACAACATGTTATTTCCCGTGTGTAATTCCTCTCCACAAAAGCATCCATCTCTTCTCTGTTCTGTGCATTTATACTATCTATGCACCTTCTTCGTCCTCCATGCACGGTGCCTTTGTATGCTCTTCACTGTTCCACAGTTCTTCTCATCGGGTTGTTCATTGCCACTCCACTTTTTCTCTACTTCGCTCGCTGAAGCCTCAAAAGAAGAAACTGCATCTCGCTTCTATCTATACATCATCTGTTCCTCATCTCTAAGTTTTATCTCACACTGTGCATACTGTTGTTTTCCCTTTCTTACAATTCAACTCATTTTTCATTCAGAACATCCAACCACGCACAATCATTGCATGTTTCTTTTAACCACCTACTCTACGGTTACACCTCGAATCTTCTTGGGAAAAAATGCACAACAACTGAATTGCCAACCATCCAAGAACCATGATTTGGTTCTGCTAATTGAATCGTAACTGATCGATTACCTGTGAGGTGAGACAGTATCCCTTCGATCAAGTATCCAATTAACCAACACCATTGGATTAAATCTGTAGGATTTCGCGTTTATCTCATATGCCCACTAGCTGTGACCGAGCGCTAAACAAAATTTTAATTTTGTGATTTCGCATCTCGGCATTCCTATGATGAAGGATCTCAACACTCCAAGTCATGATCACCAAAACTCCGAGATGGAGATTAGCACCACTAGCTTCTTCCCCTCACGTGACCACCGACAGTGACTACAGGCTGCGCTAAAAGGTGCTTTGTATTTCGTGAACTTATGAACTTTATCGAGCCTGATCAACGGTCGAGATATCCAATGATCTGATGGTCTAGATCTCATCGTGATCTCGCATATCATGATTCCTGTGATGAAGGGTCTCTATACTCCAAGTCGCAATCGTTGAGACTCCAACATGGAGTTTAACACCGCTAGCTTCTTCCTCCATCTTCCGCAGATGTAACCACTAGCTGTGACCATAGCCTTATTCAAAAATGCATTTTGCACTTTCGCATTTCGGGTATTCTGTGATGAGTTCTCTCGACTCTTCATGTCATGAACTTCAAAATAGATCTTGGATTATCTATCTCTACTCTCCAGCTCTCGACAATGTGACCACGAGATATGACCACTCGGCAATCAAACAAGCACTTAGCTCCTTTGACTTTCTAGTCAGCAAAATGATGATATTTCACCATGTGTCTAATGGGGCTCAGAAATGTCCTATTCTCATCCACCTTTCCCTTCATCCTTCTTCACATTTCATCACCTCATTAACCTTTCATGATATCATTTCCATAAATATACTTGGGTTTCACCTTATTGTTCTCCACTTTATTCATTTTAGTATTTAAAGGGAATTTGTGATTAAATGTTATAAAATTAACATGTTTTCATATCTATCTCAAATATGTGTGAGCTTTGTAATGTATAGGAATATGAGAAGGATTAATTCAAAGGAATTCTCAAATACTTCCTCCACCATTTCAATATTTGAGGAGATAATTCAAGCCCATTCTAAGGAGAAGATCATGGAGATTTGGTTGGAATATCTTATCTAAGATATATGAGAGATATGTGTATTTTGTAATAATGGAAAATAGGTTGAGAGAATAGTGGATATGTAATAAATACACATCTGAAGAATCCACCAATAAACTCTACGCTAATCCTCCTGAGCTTATGTTATTCCTGTTTTTCCATCGCTACACACTCTGATCTTGCCATCAATGATAAGCACACTCTGCCTGTAAACATGCCAACAAAATCATTATGTGGTTTTCTCCTGATTTGGGTTTCCACATAAAACACTGGTGTACTATGTATGTGTGTGATTGTTCATGTCTTATTGTTGATTATTGGATAATAATTCTACATTGATATAACACTTGGATTATTTGGATAAAAAAGATTAGATTGCGCTATTACTAATTCACCCCCTCCCGCCTTAGTGATCCAACATTCTGAACTATACTCTTTCATTGAAACAAGTAAATTTACATGAGAAATTGAAAGTGAACAAACCAAACAAGTTATATAAGCTAAAGATCAAAAGAATAATAAATATTTTTTTGTTAGTGAAAATTATATTACTAAATAAATCAAGTCAATTTCAGAATCTGAAAAATTTTACGACCTCTGCTCAAAGTTATTTGATTCATCATCTTGTCATATAGTTTACCCTTCTTTTGGAAACACAATACATAGTGATGTAGGAAAACATGAATATTGACAAACATGGATTGATCAAACACACAATGAGATTAAACATTCATTCATTGTACACAATTTTGATAATTCCTTCCAATCACAATTTCTTGAATATAAGCAAACAAAGTTTGATTATGATAGTCCTATTTTTTATGACAATGTTTCTTTTCAGGAATTGGATTTGAGATTTTATATATCGTGCATGGAACTAATTCAACCTTAAATCGCTAATAATTTTTAACAGATGCCAATGTTAGAAAAGATAGAGCAAGCAGTACCAACATAATGTTTAGCTCATCGTGGAGGGACAATAATAGGGAGTCACCCCATCATCATACATATGAAAGAAGTAGTGGGTTAAACCAAGAAGAATTACGGGTTGGATTTATTTTGGAAATACAAACTAATATCTATAAGAAAGTACACTTCTTATCGTTGAATTCATTTTTAATATCTCAACATTTCCAAAATGGTTTTAAGTATATCATTGGAGACTTCTTAGAATTATCTTTTGCTAGGAAAGTTTCTCAATCCAGTAAGTGTCGAATACTTCCTATTTTGAAATAATTGAATAATGTTTTAATTCTTTCGATTAAGCAATACCTTATGCCTCAGTTTCACAATCCTACACAATCCCTTGATAGCCTAATTAATAGTAAGGTAATTAAATGGTTACATTGGATTTATGATTTCACATAGTATTGGTTGAGCCATTGTAGGTCAGGGTAAGATTAGCTTAGTTTTATCTAATTTTACGTTTATTTTTTGAATACGATGTTGGATCAATTTTTGTTTCCTGAATAAAATCCATCAAATTATAATTTAGTTATGATTTTTATTTTTTTTTACATAGAATTTTTTCTTTTTTCTTTGTTTCAATCATTCACCTTAGAATTGATTTTAGTTATGTTTTGATCTCAATTTTAGTTTAGTTTTGATTAAGTTTAGTTGGTTTTATTTTTTTAATTGTTGCATGGTTTCAGTTTGATTTTCATAGTTGATTTTCATGATTCTTACTTTGCATGTTTTGTTTTTTGTTGCATGATTTGCATGTTTGATTTTTGTTTGTTTTTCCATAAATAATTTTTTTGGGGATGTTGAGTTTTCAACCTATGGTATGAGGAACATGAAATTCTAGTTCTCTACTAAAAGCCTTATTTGTTTTAAATAGAAAAAGTAAAGTAAGTTGACAGTGAGCAGGAGGATTTAGAAAGTACTTATAGTTTCTTTTATATGTGACTTGGAAAAAATGAATTTCTTTGTCGGTGGTGGGAATAACTATTATCAAATATGAAAAGATCAAAAAATTCATATACTCTAGAAATTATGATCTAAATGATGAATGAGAAATTGACAAATGTCTTTCTTCTTTTAGAATGGGTAATATTTGAAGCCCACAGGCCTGATTCGTGCCTTCAATAACATATGTCATCCTCCTAGACTCAGATACATATCCCACAAGAACTTCTCATCACACAAAATATTTAGTAATGGGTGCATATGCTTTGCATTATAATAATAAAATAAAGAAGTGACCAGGTAGGAAAATAACTCAAAAGAGAATCATGATGTCAAGGAGGGAATGGATATATCTTCGTCGGGGATATGGACACTCACTGGTAGCAAATCGACACCAAAAGGGTGATAAGGTTACTTAGAGATTATACAAAATAATTCCCTAATACTAGAAGTGAGATCTAATTTGGTTTCTTATTCAAAGTACAACTCAGTGATCAAAAGGACTTATCTTTTGTGATTGATTAAAAATCAAAATCCCGTGGCAGTGTAAAGAATGATTTCTAAATTACATATAGAGGGATCTATGGGTGGTTTCTATTTTCTCTTCTTGTTATAATTTTGTTTTAATTGAAATTGTTTGGTTGTGATCAAAGGTATAGGTAGAGATTTTGGTTTTATCGAGTGAATCGCCATTTGTTTAGTCCTCAACACACCCTTGAAATTTAAATTGTTGGGTACCACTTTTCCTTTTAATAATTTTGTGCCTTCTTCTTTTGGCTTTACATAGGTTGCATATTTTTCCTTTGTTGAGTTTATGCATTTTCAATTTGTTTTAGCTCCATCTGAAATCTCAAGAAAATCCAAAAAAATATCATGTTTTTCATAAGGGAAGAAAAACAAAAGAAATAATTGAAAAAAAGAAAAATCACAACCTTTTCCAAAAAGTGTCGATGAACTCATCGGGGTTCAAGGAAAAAATAACAAGATAGAAATGTGAATCCCAAAGGATCAACCTGATGGAGTCTTAAACAAAATGTGGATGAACACATCAGTGTTGGGATGTTTGTCTAGTAGAATTAAGTTGGTAATGTTTTTGACTGATCATCAACAGGACCATCGGAGTCAGTCGAAATCATATGGTTAAGAATGAAAAATAAATAAATAAAAAATCTCAATCCCAATGAGGTAATTTTGAAAGTGTCGATGAATCCATCGATGTCGGTAGAATGTTGAGTTGGATTAAAACAAAAAATGTGTTCCCCTGATTGCCAATGTAGCTATCAGGCATCGGTCAAATTCATTGAGTCCTTAATAAAGAAACTCATTTCATCTGATTTCGATGAAACATGAACTTGAATACATATATTAGTCATTTGATCAAGAATGAGGATTAATCTAGGTTGTTGAAGTCTTTCATGTGAGTTATGTCTGTTTCGATGGCCGTACAAGATCCACACCACATGCCATGTCACCCACCACGCCAACCCTCCATGTTTCTAATAATACACTATCATGTCACCATATATACTTCCTTTTTAACGTAAGTGTTATCACTGAAATTTCATCCACACATGGTTACAAGAATTCAGCATCGTCAAACAATAATGAAGTCATCCATGGACCTGAATTAACACCAAATCATTCATAAAGGGTAAAAAACTATACAAAGTAGTGAAAAATTGAAGGGCGCTAAGAAGGCACTGGGCGTGTGCGGACATGCGTTGAACATGAACACAGAAATTGTGCACATGCGCACGATGCACGACTGTTATCGCAAAAATTTGCGCACCTGAGAAACGACGCATTTATGAGAGTAATCGGCCTCCCACCCACTTCTGGTTCAGCTCCCAAGCCAATTTGACACTCAAATCCGGACTGGATTCGACTAGATGGCTGGTCAAAGACCTAGAAATGACCTAATTAGCCTCTTTACACACTACAAACCATTTGAACAATAGCTCAAAAGAATGTTATAAAAAGGCCATGGATACACTTCATTTTTCAAGGAATTCAAAGAAAAGTTATGCTGCCATTATTCTCTTAAGGACTCTATCCTTGCCAAGAGTATATTTGCACCATTGCATTGGGCAATCCATCTCACCCCTTGAGTGGATTAGCAAAAGAGTTCTTTCACCATTTTTCATTTTTATTTGTTGTAAGAAGAGCTTACTTGTGGGGGTCCAAGAGCCCTCCCTTGGAGGAAGAAGAAACTCATAGTCCCCTTGCTTCTCGGTGTTTTGTTTCACTAATATCAGCCTTATCATTGGTGACATGTGTCTCATTGTTCTTTTTGTCTCTATGTCCCTATGCTCATAAATTTAGTTTTTATTTCATTTCTTAGTTTAATTCTTAGTTGTTGTTTTCTATTTCTTTTCCTAAGTCTTTTCCTTGTAGTTGTCCTGCTCAATAGACCCAACTGAGCTTGCAAGAACCTCTATTTTGCTCACTAAGGTGACGAAAGAGGTGCAACGGATTGGCGACTCCACCGGGGAAAGGTATCAATTTCCTACCCCATTTGGGTTTTTTCTTGCTCTTCTTTTAGTTTGTTTAACTTGCAGGTGCACTAACCGTCCTAGGCCGATCTGCCAATCAACCAATTTCAAGTTGAATTGAGAGAAATCCATCCGGATTTTTCATTCTCAGCCATGTGTCATATATGCGTGGGTTTTTAGGCCCACAGACGTGCATAGTGCACACATGCGCTTAAGTCACAACTTTCTTCTGTGCATGTGCGCTTATTGACTTTTGTCTGTTCGTGCGCATGCACTCTACGCACCTCTGTCTCCACTGAGATGTGGGGAAGGCCATTTTCCTTCTTAAAAATGATTTCAAGCATGTTTTAAATCTTCACCACACTTATTCCCCTCATCATATAAAGGGGTTAGTAAAAAACACATAGGCACTTGGGGGGTTAAAATCAATTTCCTCTTTTGCTTTCATTTTCGCCACATGGATGTCTTGTTTTGAATCACAAGATAAGTTGGAAATCATTTTTAATCACATTTAACTTGCATTGGGACTAGAAGTTGAATAACAATCGCTTAGTATGCTCTTCTCTCGTGCCTCCAAGCGGTCTTGAGAATCAGAAAAAGATTGTGAAATGATTTCATCTCCCTTAAAAACATTAAAACCTTTAGGAGAGGACAACATCCCTTCTTGGGACTCCTCTTAGTTTACTTTTTCAAAAAACATCTTAATATTGTAACGGGCCCATACATGCCCACATGCTACAAAGATAGGATAGTGTTGAAATTTGCTTTCTTAGATCAAATCACTAGGGAAGTTTAAAGGTTTTGCAACGGGCCCATACATGCCCACATGATCAATCTAGGATAGTTTCAAATATTTTCTTAGATTACATCACAATAGGGAGTTAAAGGGGTAGTAACGGACCGACATGTCCACATGCTAGCTTCCTAGGGAATTTTGAATTACTCAAGGTTGTACCAAAGGCACTTAGTTAATTAGGTAATGAAACACTTGTAAGGACCAAGCGAAGTCCACATGCAGCAAGGTGACATCTAATTCACTAAAAAATGGAACACTTTCACTCACACACAAAAGTCACTTATCACTCACATACATTCTTCTTGAAACATGGAGGTCAAAGTAAGTTTCCTCCAAAGGGATTATGAAAACACCCCACCCTTTTCTTGACGAAACTATCCACTCCCATCTTAAATCAACGAGGTTGGTTTGCACCCGCAACCTCCCAAAAAAAATACATCTAAAATGTTTCTAAAAACTCACTAAGTTTTCTTCCACAGGAGGTGCCAAAAGAAATTTTTTAGTCTAGGTAGGATTTCGGGGATAGACATCCAAATAACTCCCCGTTATCTGGTTCTCACATTGTCAAAACCATAGAAGTTGTCAAATAGGGAACTGAAAATCCTCCAAGTCAAGTGTTCCTAACACCATAAGGCAGGGAGATACCCATGAAGGGTTGAAGGCTGAGGTCTGGTTTTTCTGTGCGTCCCCCCTCGAGACACCCACCTCTTGGATGGGATCCATCCCGTGACCCATTTCTTAGGCCGAAAATCTAAATGCCGCACTTTGACCGAGGTACCTAGTGACCAAATTTTAGGACATCTACCCAGGTGGAAATTGTGGGCTGCAATTGCACCTTGATTGGATTTTGTGTGGCTATTGGGAAATATCGCCAGCTCTTTCGGGATATGCCCCCTTTACCCCTCATTATAACCAATTATTTCATCCTTCGCTAGTTTCTCTTCCAGTGACTTCAGACCCCATTGTTGAGTACTATTGGAAGGTTTGGAGCTATTTGAGAGGAAGGATGTTACATCTTCTAGGACATGAGCATTTGTTTTCTTTTTATTCCCCAAGCGGAAAAAACCCACTTACCCACATATATGCTTCTTTTTCAAAAACATTTTATGTATGATGCACATCTGATTACAGTTTGATTTGGATATATATACTGTCTAACATTCAACGTTTGCAGTGAAAAGGCTCTTGTTTCCTTATTACTCTCACCACCATTTGCACACATTCACACAGCTAGTCGAACATCATAGGGGACCCACAGAATCCCCGTCGTTCACGACGCTTGCTAAACCTCCCTCCTATCTTAGGGGGAGTGTCTGGTCTTGCCCACTCATCGACACCAACTTCACACACTCTCGTGAGTGCTACTGTTTTAGGATCATATTTTCTTGGTTCTACATTACTTGGGTCCACTTCCCAAGGTCATCTGTCCACTCTCTCTCCTTTACACGGAAGCATGGGACCAACTTCCTCTCAAGGGGGAAGCACCAACCCACCTAGCCCCCCTCAAGGGTCAGGTTCACAACACATTCAGACCATGGCCGGAGCTAATCCTCCCCCCCCCACTATAGATGCCATATTTGGCCTCTCTCAACATACCAGATCTAAGCAAACTCACCAATGATCCTATATTGCATGCTCCCACATGGCCTGCAATGCCCACCAAACTACCTTCGTACATACCAAAGTTTGAAGGAAAGGCAGGCGACGACCCTACCAATCATGTCATGACCTTTCAACTATGGTGCTCTTCCAATAGCATTATGGATGATTCCATTATACTGCGATTATTTCAATGCACACTTATTGGCCCATCGACCAAATGGTATGTAGAAGAAAAATTAGGGTCCCACGCAACTTTTGAGTGCTTGGCCAAAGAGTTCTTAACATTCTTCCAATTACCAATTCACCACAACAATGGTCTAGAACTACTTTCTAATTTCAAACAAACCTCAACCACACATATCACTGACCACATTCACGAGTGGCGTAGGCAACGCAGTTTGTGCAAAGAAGAAACCACCAAGCAACAATGTCTCGACTGGTTTCTTAGATCACTTGTCTCTCTCCTCGGTAAGGATGTAGCTTCCACCTTCCCTCAATATGAAGAGGAAGCCATCAGTAAGGCTCAACAATATGACCTCATCTATGCACAGTCAGGGTACTTATACACTGTACTTCCTGATCTTCCAAAACCTGTTCCATTTGGCCAAGACAAACCTGGGATATCTCACTCAGCAGACAGACTAATAGGTACCACCACTCACCACGGTCCACAACCCCAACCACCACCAATGTACGGAACACCTCAATACCCACCGGAATATGGGGGCACTCCTTATTACCCCCCACCCCCTTATCAACAACCATACCTTGTTGCTATACCTTCGCCCATCAGTGGACCACCTTCGGTACCCCCCATACATCCACCTATTCAAATGAACTATGGTACCCCCTTTACCTCAACTTATAGTACTAGTGAAAGCAAAATGCCTTCCTATGTACCTTACGGATCGTTACCACCATAGAATCTGTACTTCCCATTTCCTGGTCCCCCACAACCCATGGCTTCCCCCCATCCTCATGCAGGGGTGAATTTTGGTCAACCCTCTACCGTTTAGCAATACCAAAAGTTCGAACAGCTGAATACGGCCAATCTGACCCATCCATGAAACAATGCCAAAAATAAAGGACACAATAGGAACAACAACAACCCAGTTCAAGGTGGGAATCAACCCTAGCAGAACCAATCCATTGGGGTAACCAGAACCAGGGGAATAAAAACCCCTAGTGGGGAAATAATAATAGACGCCAAGGGAGAAATAACAATAATGTTAAAACCAACTTCCCTTGTTCCCTTTGTAGTGAGTTCAGCCATTACACTCATCATTGCCCCCAAATCACTGATTTCAAACGGTTGAAAGACTCTGGTAGTCTTCCCCATCCTCCAGCACCACCTACCCCTCAGCAGGAACCACAACAATACGTGCAACAACCCCCTCCTGCCATGCTGCAGAACCCTATTCCACATCAAGGTGTGATAAACACCCAACAGGACACACAACATCCCCGACCTTAGGTGGGACAATACCTCAACCCTAACAATCCAACAGATCGCACAATTCTCCTCACTAGTGAGGAAGAAATCCTTTTGCAAACACGTAATAGACAGTATCATGCACCCGCTGAGTCTCCTCCCATCCCTCCAGAGACAAGCCCTGCACCGACGGGACCCCCATTAGTGATTCCTCTCCCTACCGTCGAGCCACCTCTTCGCATCCCTCGCATCCCATTGCACAGGAATGTCCACAACCCACAGGCTAGGGCAACTCATAACTATAGTTTGGTAGACGACTTAGCACAATCCTCGACTGCCATGTCAGTTTTGGAAGTCCTCCAGACTTGTCCCACTCAGTGAAAATCGTTACTTTCCTCCTTGGGGGTAGTCGACCCCGTAGCTACCCGACTCTTAACCTTTGATCTTGACAGAGGAGAACCTCGCCTTCCCGCCTTGATCGCTTTTCAAATACCAGTAAAGATAAGGAACATCACAGTTCATCAGTGTATCATCGATGAAGGTGCATCTACATGCATTATGTCCAAAACTATATGGAAAAAACTTGGTTCCCCCGAACTCATACCCTCTGCCATCACCTTACGAGTTTATGACGGACGACCATTGTCTCCTGAAGGGCTCTTCCAAAATGTCCCCGTCGAACTCAGGGGAAAGCCTATTCTCATCGACATAGAAGTTATCGATGCCCCACTCGATTATAATATCCTGTTCGGTCGTAGCTACATGTACACTATGAAGGCAGTGACATCTTCCATATTTCGGACAATGATGTTCCCTCACAATGGGAAGATCGTTACTATTGACCAAGTCTCACATTACAAGCCTAATCCATCTGCCAACATCGATAACATTCTTCCTCTCATCCACACAAGCCACGACGCATACCCACTCATCGAGATGGGTCCTGGAATTTTCAAAGATCCATCATTGTTAGGAACTTACCATGGAGAACCACCACTCCTTCATCCTTCCAATCAAGTATGCGTCGTATCATCTAATGGAACTCACACAGAGGATACCCTTCTTCCTACAAAGGCTTCTACCATATCTGACATCCCACTCGTCGCATAACTCCCCCCTCAAGAACCTCCTACACACTCGTTGACCCCACCAGTCCATGATTCCTCCTCTCCCCAAGGACATATACCAGTTTCAGAGACAGCTCCCCAAGCCATCACCCAAATTCCCTTCTTTTACCCTCCACCAGGCATCGAATCTTTCCAGGTAGCCGCAACGCTCACCCTACCTAATATGGTGTTATCAATCCTACTTTGGTATTTACACCCACCATAAATGGTCCCTCGACCATCCCTTCCCCCCAAAAAAGAAGGAATCCCCATGACGATTCCCATACTTACTCCCACCACATCCCGACTTACTAACCCCCTTACCACAATTGGGGGCAGGAGAAAGAAGAAAGAGACCACAACTCCACTTCCTCCACATATCCAACCTCCTTGCACACTATGTGAGAAAGAGGAACATCAAACCAACAACTTCCCATATCTACCAGAGTTACGGAATTTGATTCCACTCAATCAAACTCCCCCAACACTCGCCACTACAGCCAGTCCTGCCACTACCACCCCCCATTCCAGTAGTAAAGGGTTGAGAACCAAATTCACTTGCGCTATATGTTCAGAATATGGCCATTATACCCACCATTTCCCAGCCCTACCACACTTTCAGCAGACATTAGCCGCAGTATGCCAGAGCTTCTAGAGCAACCCCAATCCTGCTACGTCCTCCTCAACAAATATCACTGGCATCCGTTATTTCACCATTTCAATCAACGAACGTATGAGATGCCCTTTCTCTCTATGTGACTCATTATATCATTTTACATACCTATGTCCTATGATCCTTGAATACAGGCAACGCCAATTGACCCTGCTTCAACGGCCCGCAGATTCGATAATTGACATTTCCTCGTCACTAGAGGATCTTCATGTCATTTCTCCTGAACCCAAGGCCCTTCCAATGCCTCCATGGTTCTTAGATGACTTATTTGAGGATTCACCCCCCAATCCCCCCAACTCTCCCACTCACTCCCCTATGGACATTTTACACCCAACCACCACGGGTACTCCTCAGTACTTCCATATCTGGTTTATGTCGAGCAAACCCTCACCATCTCCTAGCATTGTTCCCCCTGTTTCTTCCTCACCATGGTGCAACCACACGACAACAGTCACCAATATCACTCCTCATGACCCCTTGTATTCCCATCACTTCCACTGCGACGAGGAAATACTCAAAGAGTTAAACCACCTAGACTATCCCTGGGATGCACTGCACCACCGCACACTCTTTTTTCCATAGGAAGCCCCCACACATCCTAACCAACACCCCATTTATGGGGTCGAAACCAAAGACTTTATCCCATCAGGGCCTATTGACTGGTTCAAAAATCCCATTCCTGCCCCTGATGATTTTGAAGAAGGCAACATGGCCAACATTTCCCCCACCATTAAAATCTACATTTCCATAAAAAATGGCATCGTCGAGGAAATCACCATTGGAGCCGCTTGCACTCCTTAGGAAATCACCGCCTATAAAGCCCTCTTCCAGGAATATTGGGATATTTTTTCCTGGTCATACACGAAAATGCCTGGACTCGATCCCTCTATCGTCAAACATCACATTGACACCTGGCCCAACATTACACCAGTTCGTTAAAAAAAATGACCGCTACACGCATCCAAAGTAGCAGCCATTAAAGCCGAAATTGACAAATTATGCGCTGTTGGGTTCATTTACCCCATCGCCTATACCTCATGGGTTTCCAACCCTGTACCCGTTAACAAAAAATAGGGCACTATCCACGTTTGTATAGACTTTCATGATCTCAACCAGGCCTGTCCCAAAGACAACTTTCCAATTCCTTTCATCGATCAAATTATCGATGACTGCACAGGCCACGAGGCTCTATCCTTTATGGACGGGTTCTCTGGTTATAATCAAATTCAAATAATAAATTCATCTCGCCGATCAGTATAAAACCACATTCACTACCCCTTGGGGTACTTTTTCATATAGTGTCATGCCTTTTGGATTAAAGAATGCCGGCGCAACTTTCCAATGGGCTATGACATACATCTTTCACGATCTGGCTCACATCATCCTCGCCTACTTGGATGACCTCACAACTTGATCCAAGAAATGCACCCAACATCTTGATGATTTATGAATCATATTTCAATGGTGTCATCAGTACAACATCCGCTTGAATCCTCTCAAATGCGTATTCTGTGTCACCACAAGGTGCCTCCTTGGCTTTATCATTTCCCAAAGTGGTATTACCGTGGACCCCCTCAAAGTCCAAGCTATCACCGAAATTCCACCTCCCCGGAATTTACGTCAACTTCAGAGCCTACAAGGCAAAGCTAACTTTCTACGATGGTTTTTCCCAGACTATGCCATACGCACACATGGTTTCCTTCACTTACTATGTCATTACATCCCATTTCACTGGGACAACCATGCCCAACAGTCATTTGATGATCTTAAAACATCACTTTCGAACGCACCTTTAATTAGTGCACTTGACTACAATCGCGACTATATCCTCTATGTATCAGCATCAACTGTATCAGTAGCAGGATTTCTCATCTAGCTAGGTGATGACAATCATGAGCACACCATTTATTATGTTAGTAAAAACCTTTAAGGGCCACCCTTGAAGTATAAACATGAAGAGAAAATTTCTCTTGCATTTGTCCTCGCGGTCCAGAAACTGCGCCACTACATTCGTCTTCGCACAACAAAGATCATAGAAGATTCCAACCCTATGCAGTACTTGCTCAGTCGTCGGAAAGTTAATGAAAAATTTGTTCGATGGATCGTTATCCTTTAGTAATACGACCTCGAGTTCTCAACACCTAAGAGTAAGAAGGCCCTCGTTCTCGCCGAACTTGTCATGGCCCTCCCCTATGACACCACTAGTACCCCCGTCAACACCGACTTTCCTGACAAACATCTCTTTTACATCACTTCGGATGATCCTTGGTACAACGACCTCCTCATCTACCTCCAAACTCAAAATTTCGGTAACCACCTTTCACGAGATGATCGCCGTCGTATTCGCCATCAGGCCCCCCGCTACCTCCTCATCGGAGACATCCTATACTAGCGGGAGGTCAACACCATTCTTCGTCGATGCCTGACTATTGACGAGGCCGATAGATTCTTAAACGACTGCCACAATGGCTCATGTGGGGGCCATCTTTTGGGCATATCCACTGCTTAGAATATTATCCGAGCCGGTTACTTTTGGCCTACCTTGTTTCACGATTGCATTCACATTGTGAAACGATGTGAGCAATGTCACCTCTACGCTAATAAAGCCCGAGATCCCCCCGCTCTTCTTCATCCCATCATCACTGTCGGCCCTTTTTGTAAATGGGGCATTGAATTCATGACTTGTAATCCCCCCTCCAGCAATGGTCACAAATACATTGTTGTTTCCATCGATTACTTCACCAAATGAGAAGAAGCTATGCCCACCTTCAACAACACCGTTGACACTGCAGTGCATTTTTTCTTTAACCATGTCATATCCCGCTTTGGAATACCACTCCAACTCATTTCCGATCATGGGAAACACTTCGAGAATGAGATCTTCATCGAACTCTCATCTCGGTTAGGATTCTCTCACGAGTTCGCCTCACCATATTACCCTCAGTCCAATGGACAGGTCAAAGTAGTTAACAAGGTCCTCAAGACCATGTTATAGCTCATGGTTAATAACCATAAAACCAATTGGCATCATATGTTATTTTCCGCGCTATGGGCTTACCGTACGACTGTGAAAACAACTACTGTTTTCACACCATTTCATCTAGTCCATGGGGTTGAGGCCACTCTTCCCATCGAGTGCGAAATTCCCACCTTACACATTGCAATTGAGCTATTACCCGACACTGCTCCAATGGAGCAGTTCTTGTTGAACTTAGAGTCTCTTGATGAATATCATTGATCTTCATTACAGAACAACGAGGCAGCTAAAAAATGATCCAAGGCTACCTTTGATCGACATGTCTACCTTCTCTCATTTCGCGAAGGCGACCTCGTCCTATCTTACGATATCGCTCATGATACCTTTGGCCATGGAAAATTTGAGTCAGTGTGGCATGGCCCATACATTATCCAACATTGCCTCACCAAAGGCGCATACATCCTGGCCTCCCCCGAAGGCCTCTCTCTCAAAGAACCTATCAACGGGTTATATCTAAAGAAATTTTATGCTTAAATGTAGTCATTCTACTTTAGGTTATTTCTTTTATAGCATTTTTAATCTTTTTTCCATCCCTCACATCTAAACTATCATTTGTGCTATTGACATATGCTTCCTCCACCAACCTACCACATCGGTTACGCTGACGGTGCCAGCTGTTGGACACAAAATCTCGCTTCAGCTGCTTGGGCTCTCTACACCCCCTCACATGAAATGCTCCATTAGAACGGCATCTGTTTGGGTTCAGCGACCAACAACCAAGCCGAATACACTACCGTCATCGGCCTCCTGGCCGATGCCCAACATCATCATATTCACCATATTAGTGTCTTTCTTGACTCTCAACTAGTTGTACTCCAGCTCAACAATGTGTACCGCGTCTGCGATCCTTGCCTCTTTCACAAATACCTGCAGGTTATACTTTTATCTCGCCATTTTGATTCCATCACATTTACACATATTCCAAGACAATTGAATCAAATTACAGATAACCTAGATAATATTGTGTTAGACTGGCATATATCACATCAAGCTACCTCTACACATACATAAACATATCAACAACCTGTCATCACATATATAGATTAGAAATCATCAATACATTAACAAAACACATGTAAACACCACATAGATCTCAAAAACGTATACTCATGTATATATCGAAAAGGTCCACAGTGACATCTAAATGTTTACATACAAAAATACAACTATCTACAGGCCAATGAATCACCTCGGTACAAAATG
This sequence comes from Picea engelmannii, assembly GCA_009831015.1. Lineage (NCBI taxonomy): Eukaryota > Viridiplantae > Streptophyta > Pinopsida > Pinales > Pinaceae > Picea > Picea engelmannii. Next base: position 22,343 of record WSFP011397987.1, read on the forward strand.
GGCTCACCATCCTATATAAAAATATATATATATATATATACATCAATACATAGAGAACCACTCATGGTGCCTCTAGAGCACCACTGCCTACCCCTCCCTCAGGCGGTGGGGACCCACCACCACCGGCCCCTCCCTCAAGCGGTGGTGGTCCACCCCCTACCTGTCCCTCCTACCTCGACGACAGTCATCCGGTCATCACAACACCAACCACTGTTGCTCTTCGTACTATAGCCCGCCATGGCGATGGAACCCCCACACACTGCTCCAGGATAGCGTCATCCTAGATGCGAGACCATATGCCCTCAGGCACATCCTGTAACACCACCTCCAAACGACGACGTATGTCCTCAAAATCCACTCCAGCATTCGTCGGAGGAGCATGTGATGGCCCAGCACCAGGGTCATCAAACCGACGTCTCCTTGCTGCCCTCTCTGGCTCAGTTGGTCTCATCGCGGCATCCTCACGTCGATGTCTCTCTCCCCGCAATAGTCTCTCCGGCTCCTGAAGAGACGACGCTCTCTGCAACTCCACCTCGCTCCTGCGAGGTGCCACATCTGCACATACAAAAAAACAACAAATAGTATCAACATCTATATCATATACATATGTCATGCTATCTCAAAAACACCAAAACATACATATCAACATCATCAACATACCTCGTCAGTCAAACACCTCCCCTGGAGGTAGCACCATGTCCGGATCCTCCCAGAAGTCAACCCCGGCATAGGGGTACCGGAGTATAACCTGCGGCATCTGCCGCCATACCTGTGTCACCTCTGCAGTAAAGAAGTGGCCACCCTCACCACCACCATGGTGAAGCAACACAGTGGAACACCACCTCAGCCGCATCTCTCGCGCCCCAGGTGCACCCAATAGAATCCTAGGGCACAACATCGGCACCCTCTCCAAAAACCAGGCCACGAGGATGGACCTGAAGGTAAACTCTCCTGTATCCGTGGACCGACAGTGGTGCAGTTTCCCTACCATCCTGGCATGCAGCGTAAGCCCCCAGGCGAAGTGCTCGCTAGCTAGCACTCTCTCTATCACCATCAGTTGGTCACCGCTGATCCGTTGCGTCGCCAGTGAACCATAAACTCTCACAATCATCGCTGCTATACAATGATGTGCTGGGGCATCCATCGCCCCAATGTTCACAACTGTGTCAGACATATAGTTTGGCCTCGAACAATATCTTCGGCCCACCATCACTAGTGGCGTATCTCTCGGTAGCACCGACTCAACCAGTAGGGGCGTTCCCCGAAATGGGAGCCCAGTCAAAAAATACACATCCTCCATCGCAGTGAAGGGAATATTCTCTCCCCGCACTATGAATCAGTGCAGGTCTGGACTCCACATCCAGATCAGAAACTGCAGGAGATACTCCTGCGCCCATATCAATGGGCACTCAAAAAACTTCAGCAGCCCACAAGCTGCCAAAGTAGCACGTACACCTGGCTCCTCAATAGCCATGACATCTCGTAGCTAGGACCAATCCTGCTCTTTCCAACCAATAGGCATCGCTCACAACGCTCACATGCAACACATAAAATTGTCCTAAGTCAGCCACATGGACAATCAAAAAACATCAAAAAGCCAAGTTTTACACCCGTCAACCTTGCCTCCTCGGTGCGGTTGTTCACCCACAGGCGCGCACATGCATTCCTGTACACCCCATAGGCGTGCATGTGTGCACGCTTGTTCACTACATAGGTGCGCAAGCGTGCGCACCTGTTGACGCTACATGCGTGCACATGTGCACGCCTGTTCAACCGACAGGCGTGCACATGTGCACACATGTTCAACCGATAGGCGCGCACCTGTTCGTTCCTGTTCAACCAACAGGCACACCCATAGTGCACACCCTTTATCCCCTTACTGGTGCTCCCATGCACGTCTATCTGGTGGACAGGCGTGCACGCATGCATGCCTACTACAGGATCGCCCGTGCATGTGGGGCCCACACCCATAAACACTCCCTGTACAGCCCTCCTTACAAACCCTACCCAAAAATAAAACCCTAATTCTATGCAGGATGATCATAGCACTAACCTGACACTTGCGGGTCCTCGATCGGATGGCTCATCCTCCCAGAATCTCACAATCTCCTTTGAGTGCTTCTCATCCAATCACTATAGCAACAAGTACAAATGAGGTGGCAATGTGGGCCCTACAGCTATATATAGGCCTTCTTGCCAAACTTCGACTCACCATTCCGGGAGCTCCAGGCGTCCATTTCTTGATCTGTCTTCAGCCACGGGATCAACCTCCCGTCATCTATATCACGACAGCCCCTGGGCCTTTTTTCATCTGAGCCCCCGGGGAACCATTTTTCATACCCTGATCAGGTACGCATGCGTCTATTCACACTTATCAAATACATGCTTATATATTTTATTATCTTCATATATTGTTCACGTCAGGTATTTGGTTTTCATGTGTGCAGGTACTTGGTCATCATACATCGACACAACCCCTTCAGGTATATACTTAGCACTGGCATGTAGTCATTCCCTCTAAATCTCACTTACATTTCCAGTCACTCCCTCTAACATTTTCCTCTAGGATCCCCATTTCCGACTCTGCAGTACCCACACCTCCATTTTTGCATCTTCGGTACTGTCACCTGGTAGCACTCTTACCCACATGAGTTGTCCCATTCATAGCACCCTTTTGCGCTTTTTACACTCATGTTTTTTTTCAAAACCCTTTAGGGATGGGAGTCCCGATAGTCTTACATCATGTCGCGAATCAACCACATACTTCTTCTCCTCATTTTGCTAGCTTTCCCAATGGAATCCCAAATTATCTCTCCACGGTTCTATGGTTGGGTTGCACCTCCACAGTAGCATGAACCCTCCATTTCATCCACAATCCGTTTACACATTTGCAAATCTCCCTTCATTTCACCTACCTCATACAGAAACCCACCCATGGGGCCCCCACCCTCCATCAGTTCTCCGAGCAAAATATGCCCTACCCGGGCCAACCATATCACACTCGGGCACTCGTTTCTATCTTTGTACACTTATTCCCAATTAGTCATTATTTATTGTACAAACACCTTTATTTCCAGTCATTACATTACCTTTTTGTCGTCACCTTTGGTGACCTACTTCCCTTTTTTTTGGCCAATCACAACCCATGTCACCCTTGGTTGGAGCACTACTTATCATCCACCCTTATTGGCATCGTCCATATCTTTAGAGTAACCCACAGGCCACTTACCTCTGACCTCTGAATTTGTTCACCTTGTCCCACCTCTGGCACAACTTATGCCCAGTCTTGTCGTCACCTTGACACTTGACCTCGTTGAACAGTTGCGACCACTTTTTATCTCACATATATACTCCAACCAAGGGCAGTCTTGAGTCTTCCTACATATTGACTTCATCCATGTACCTCCTCCACTTCTTAACCTCACCTAGTAGAATTCACGAAGCTATTTTCTTCCGGGAGTCGCATCCCCCTTTTTTGTCGACATCAGCATAGTTTTCCATAAGGGTGACAGTATCTTGATTCTCATTACCCACCCAATGAGAGATCTCGGACGACACAGGGTGAAACACAATTGCTCCCTACTGTCGTTGACCCCCATAACATTCAACGTCAACACTTTCTCATGTTACGGTGGGTCTTACTTTGCAACTATTGCAGTTAGTTCTTTCATTTGCCGAAGACCTCTGAACTTGGATGGGCTATCAATGCCCACATAATCGGTGATACTTATTACCGTGATCACTGCCTACTATTCAGAGTATGTTCATCCACAGAATTGTCTTCTGCCTTTATCACGACTGCCCCCGAGGGCGTTTCAGTTGTCTACACCAACACTTCATTCCTCTTTTTTTTTTGAGTTACATGACACGAGCATGGGGCATGCCCACCTCGTTTGTACACAGTTTTCTTTTTTCGCACACCTCATGAAAGGTTGGGTTCTACCGGTTCCTTTTTCCTCCAACAGATCACTCTGGACGATCCCACTATTGCTCTCTCTTACAACAACATTCTCAGTAGAAGAAACATTGATGGATTTTGGCTATACATATGTTCCTAACCTCATCCATCATGGGGCATCTGTTATCACTGAAATTTCATCCGCACATGGTTACAAGAATTCAGCATCGTCAAACAGTAATGAAGTCATCCATGGACCTGAATTAACACCAAAGCATTCACAAAGGGTCAAAAACTATACAAAGTAGTGAAAAATTGAAGGGCGCTATGAAGGCACTGGGCATGCATGCACATACGTGGAACAGGAACGCAGAAATCATGCACATACGCACGATGCATGACTATTATTTCAAAAATCCATGCACCTAAGAAACAACGCATTTATGAGAGTGGCCAGCCTCCCACCCACTTCTGGTTGAGCTCCCAAGCTGATTTGACACTCAAATCTAGACTGGATTCGACTGGATGGCTGGTCAAAGACCTAGAAATGCCCTAATTAGCCTCTTTACACACTACAAACCAGTTGAACAATAGCTCAAAGGAATGCTATAAAAAGTCCATGGATACACTTCATTTTCAAGGAATTCAAAGAAAAGTTATGCTGCCATTATTCTCTTGAGGACTCTATCCTTTCCAAGAGTATATTTGCACCATTGCATTGGGCAATCCATCTCACCCCTTGAGT
>ML857446.1:7883-26984 GCA_009831015.1 Picea engelmannii
GTCCACCTTACATTCAATGACCACATTCCCATATATTAAATGACTTCCACTAATAACACATAACTACAATCCCATTGGGTACCTCCCTAGGTACCCCATATTACCTCCCTAGGTATACCACACCGAGTCACAAGGACCGTCGGATTTACATGTGGAATCGTCTATCGGGGTTTCATGGGTTAAAGTCCCGTAAACATAGCAACAGGAATCGCGAAATCGCGACACGCGATATTTCGACGACTAAGAAGAACAGTGTGGGGCCATAGTGGAGTCGGCGAGTGGACAGGTGGCACACCATTTCGAGGTTTCGTAGTGAGAAGTCCCGAAACATTGGCATCAGGATTCACGATACCGCAAAGTTCGAAATCCTGATAGAGGTGACGGGGCGTTGAAAAGTCGAACTCGCGCGTGTGTCGGAGTTTCGGAAAATTGGGGTTCGGGGGTCGGTAAAACAAATTGTTCGACATCGCAAGTGTCAAAATCCTGATAGAGAAAATCCCAAAAGGAGAAGGAAAGGGTCAGCATTGACTGTTGTCGGGATTCGAGGATCCGAAAGTCCAATGCTTGACCACTGACCTCGTGAAGTCGCGAAGTCCGATCCCCGAGTTCAAAGAGGGGGTCCTGAGAGAGGTTGTTGTGGGTGTAGATTTCCCGACAGGGAAATAGAAGAACCAGTTAGAGTTCTTTGGGCCATGTGAAAGGAAAGATCTGGTGCTGACGTGGACTTTTCGACCTGTGGGTTGTGGAGCCGAAGCGTTGGCATCAATGTCTAAGGATTTTTTATTACTTCTTGATGCCAAAAAGGCTTGGAGGCCCCATTGTGATGTGCTCACACAAATGCGTGTAGCTGCCACATCTCTTCTTAGAGATTAGCTACCACCATTCGAGAAAGATTGTTTTCATTCTGCATTTTACAGTTTCAACATATTTCTTTCTTGAATAGAAGTTAAGTTTCACTGTTTCTTTGTTATTGTTCACTGTATCTTTGTCTTAATGTTATAGATATGTGTTTCATTTCATTCCTCTCACAAATCCAAATCAATGGTATCATAGTCATCTACTCTTCATTTGTTTCTTTGTGCATGTCCCCAGTAAGGTCAGGGTATAAGCAGTTGGGACTCGAACCAGTTGAACCTTTGCAAGATCGGCCTCTCCGAACTCGGCGACCACCCATGGGGGAAAAAAAGAGAGATGATGGGGTAGGAGATCCCTTTAAATGGTTTCTCAAGGAATCCCTCGCACGACAGAGGAACAAGATGATGGATAATTTTACGGAAATCCTTCGACGACCGCCAACAGGCAGTGCATCTTCCTTGAGCAGAGGTGTCACCCATTTTAAGGTACATATCATTTTTGATATTCCTATATTTGAAGTTCAGATAGATGAAAATGTTGTAGATAAATGGTTAAACATTCTAGAAGGGTATTTTTCTATCCATAACTTTTTCGATAGAGAAAATATTACATTTACACTGCTTAAGGTCATCCCCCATGTCAAAGATTGGTGGGAGACTTTTTATGAGCAAAAGGAAATAGAGGAATCTCCATTATTTATAGTCGCACCCACTTGGGGTTCTTTCAGGGATGCTATTAAGGAAAAACACTACCTTGTTGGAAGTTATGACGACTTATATGCAAGATGGACCACACTACGACAGGAAAGGGACCAAACAGTGCCAAAGTTCACCAATGTCTTCCATACCTTGCGCACCAATATGGGTATCAAAGACTCTGAGTGAAATTTGGTGCTCAAGTACCGTGACGATCTAGATAGATACATCCAGACATAAATGGAGTTTCTAGACATCTCATCCTTGGGTGTGGCTTATCGATATGTTGTCAAAATCGAGCAGAAGCTTAAACAAAAGACGCAACAGTTTGGGTTTTGGAACCCCTCACATAAGAAGCATGGAAAAGGAAGCCCCAACCTGTAGAACAAAGAACAAAACAAGGATGGACAGCCTCAGGACAACCAATCTAAGCCACAAATAAAGGAGGACAATGGGAAGACAAAGAAAGACACTAGGAAGTGGTGTGAGTTTCATAAGAGCCTCTGGCATAATACCATTGAATGTCATTCAAAGTAGTCATTGGTGGCCTAGGTGAAATCCTATGAATCAGATGTGGGTTCTGACTTTGATTCAGAACCAGAAAAAGGGAGACAGATCATTGACGCAGAACCCAGTGTCATCGTTGCTACCACCAAAATCCAGCCTGGTGGACCTGATGAACCAGAGGAAGGTGAGTGCCTCTTTCATTCACAAATGTGGGTGAAGGGTAATCCATTGCACTTCATCGTTGATAGTGGTAGACAGAAGAACCTCATCTCAGTGAAGGTCATCAAGCAATTGGATCTTCCAACAACATCGTACCCACAGTCTTACACCATTAGATGGCTCCGCCGAGGGATCGATCTCTGTGTCATCCAATAGTGTCTCTTTCCCTACAACATCAAGCCCTTCAAATATGAGGTATTGTGTGATGTCACCCCCCTTGAAGTTTGTAATGTTCTTTTGGGCCAACCTTATTTTTGGAAACATCATTTTGTATATGAGTCTAGGCCTCATAGTATTATTATTACTTTGGAAATGAATTTGTACAGGATATCTGAGGTAGCCCCACATACTACCATTTCCTTGATCTTTATCAAGCAATGCAGGAAGGTCATCTCTCAGACCAAGAATTTTTTCTTCTTCATGATTCACACTCAAAGTGAGCAGAAGGTGGCAGCCACATCCATTTCCCCTGCGACAGGTCTCTCCATGCAGCAGAAGCAAGTGGATAAGTTCGTGGTGTTAGAAAAGTAGAATTGCGGAGCAATAAAATAAAACAAATTTAGAAATAAAACACAGAAGATACATAATACAATAGAGACATAGATATATGTGGTTCACCTAGTGTGGGCTATGTCCACTAGAGAAATTTCAAGGTCCTTACTTTATTATTATCCAACAAAATGAAGGGATACAGCCTATAAAGAAACTGTTGTAACGCCATCTTCTTTCTCTCATAGTCTCCTCTCTCATAATACAACATTCACACACATACATAGCCACAATACAATTCCCTAATGAAAAGAGTGTTTTCTTCTAGGGATAAAACCCTAACATAACTTATACCATCAGATTTGTGACCTTATAATGAACGATCCAGATTGACTATGAAATTACAATATTTTACAATGCAATTTTTTCCAAAATTTCACTTCAGGGGAGTTTCCCTGAAATCCCCCGCCAAGGGGGGGCTCCATTAATTGTCTTCGCCCTGCCTTGGACCCCCCTGATGACAATAGTGGGGAGGAAATCCATCCCACACCCCCCTATCAGGAAATGGGATCCAAGCATGGCTAAAACAAATATTTGGATCAGGAAGATAATCGGGCTCCACAACCAACAATCTCCCACTTGGAGACCAATCACAACAACTCCACTGTTGTTGTACCTACTAGACTATGATCCACCTTAGACCTAGAAATTTTTTTATCTTCACCTTCATTCTTGAAGGCCAACTGAAACTAAAAAAGAACTCAGTTTCTCCCTGGTTACTACCTTTGTTAACATGTCTGCAAGATTATGGCTAGTATGTATATTTTCCAACTTCAAATGTCCATCTTCCAAGACAAATCATATTAAATGGTACCTTAGTTTTATATTCTTAGTCTTCAAATGGAAGGTTGATTTCTTTGCAAGATGAATGGCACTCTCATTGTCACAGTACAACCTGTTATTCTCCTACTTCTTTCCCAATTCCTCCATAAACCTCTATAACCAAATCATTTATTTACTAGCCTCTATAGCAACAACATACTCTGCTTCTGTTGTTGAAATTTCAACAACCTTTTGTAGTTTCAAAATCCAATTTAGTGTTTTTTCATCTACAACAAAAACATACCCTGTGGTGCTCCTCCTGCTATCTTTATCACCTTCCATATATAAATCAACATATCCCTGTAGAATAATGTTTGAAACTCCAAAACATAATGCATGAGTAGTAGTACCTCTCAAATACATGAGAATCTACTTTACGACTTCCCAATGTTCTTTACCTAGATTGTTCATATACCTTCTCACAACTCCCATTGCATGTGCAGTATCTGGTCTTGTGCAAACCATCGCATACATCAAGCTATCAACTGCTGATGAATAAGGGACCCTGGACATGTATTCTATCTCCTCATGTGTCTTGGGACACATTTCCTTCGTTAATTTGAAATGGCTGGCCAAAGGTGTACTAACTAGTTTTTCATTCTACATTCTAAACCTCTCCAACATCTTCTCTATGTACTCACCCTGAAACAATGTCAATTTGCGATTTTTCTTGTCTCTTGTTATTCTCATACCAAGGATTTTCTTTGCAGCACCCAAATCCTTCATCGCAAATGAATTAGCTAATTTCTTCTTGAGCACATTTATATCCTTCATATTAGACCCTGCAACAAGCATGCCATCTACATACAATAGCAAGATAATATAGCTTCTATTTTCTATCATTTTAAAGTAAACACAGTGATCAGAATGACATCTACAATAACCTTGTTCTGGCATAAACCTGCCAAACTTCTAATACCACTTCCTTGGATCTTGTTTTAGGCCATACAAGCTCTTCTTCAACCTGCATACCAAATTCTCCTTCCCTTTGACCTCATATCCCTGTGGTTGCTACAAATAAATCTTTTCATCCAAATCCCCATGGAGAAAATTTGTTTTTACATTTAACTTTTCAAGATGCAAATCTTCTACTGCCACAAGAATTAAAAGAGTCCTAATTGAAGTAATTTTAACAATAGGAGAGAATATTTCATCAAAATCTATACCTTTGTTTTGTGCAAAACCCTTTACAACAAGTCTAGCCTTATACCACTTTGTTCCTCCGTCTTCTTCCTTCAACCTGTAAATCCATTTATTCTGCAATGCTCTTTTTCTTGTAGGTAACTAAACAAAATCCCAACTCTGGTTATTTACCAAGGAATCCATTTTCTCTTTCATTCTTTGCTCCCACTTCTTTTTAGTGTCTACTTTCATTGCCTCTTCATAACTTTCTGGCTCACCAGAATCAGTTAACAATAAAAAAATATAATGAAGGAAAGTATTGTTCATGGGGTCTACTTAACCTGGTATATCTTCTAACAATACTTGTAGGATTTTAAGGTACCTACTACTCTGGTTGTTGTACATTTTTATTTTCTAGTACCTCTGGAATTTCGTTTTTAGTGATCTCATCAAGCACTGTGTATTTTGGTTTTTCTTTTTCCTGTTTCTTTCCCTGCAACTAATCTTTGTACATGACCTTCTCATTCAATATGGAATCTCTACTCCTAATGATTTTGTGATTTTCATAATCCCATAAGCGATAACCAAAATCATTAATACCATATCCAATAAAGGCACACTTCTTGGATTTTTCCTCAAGCTTTCTTCTATTTTCTTTATCAATATGGACAAATGCTTCACAACTGAAAGTCTTCAAAAAGGAATAATTTACCTTTATTACCTGTCCATGCCTCCTCTAGAATTCCACCATCCAAAGAGATTAAAGGTACTATGTTTATTAAGTAAACAATTGTATCTACAACATCTTCCCATAAATGTAAGGGAAACCCAACATGAAATCACATACTCCTTGCATGCTCCATGATTGTCCTATTCATCCTTTCTGACACACCATTTTCTTGTGGTGTTCTTGGAACTGTCTTCTCTCTACGAATCCCATGGTATGAATAGTAATTATCAAACTCCTTGCTGAAATATTCACCTCCAATGTCTGATCTTATACACTTCAACCTTTTTCCTGTCTCATTCTCAACCAAAGCTTTACATTTCTTAAAAGTATCAAAAACATCATATTTTTGTCGAATGCAATAAACCCAAGTTTTTCTAGTTGCATCATCAATAAAATTAACATAATAACAAGAGACACCAAGATATGATACCTGAGTTGGTCCCCATACATCTGTATGCACAAGCTCTAACCTTTCACTCTTATTTTCCTTTCTGACTCTGATAAATACGACTCTCTTATGTTTTCCATAAACACAGTGCTCACAGAAATCCAAATCAATTTGTTTAATATTTGGCAACAAATTTATTTTGTGAAGTATCTACATCCCCTTCTCACTCATGTTTCCAAGACTATGATGCCAGAGTGTTATATCCACTCATGTAGAAGCCAAAGAGATAGAAGAGTTAGTATTACCAGTACATAAATACAATGTACCTACCTTCTCTCCTTTTTCTATCACCAGTGATCCTTTGGTGACCTTCCATGCCTTATCTGTAAATGTAGATATACAACCTTCACTTGCCAACTGCCTATTGAAATTAGATTTTTTTTTAGATATGGAACATGTCTTACCTCTTTCAACAACCATTCGTTTCCATTCTTTTGTTTTATTTGTACCTTTCCCATTCCAACAATTTTTCATGGTGCATCATCACCCAAATGAACCAATCCAAAATTACCTTGAACAAAATATTGAAAATGTTTCCTATGGGGTGTGGCATGAAATGAAGCCCCTAAATATACTACCCAAGATTTGGAAATATTATCTACAGAAAGAATCAAAGCATCTTGTAACACATCACTTATTACATTTGCTTCCTGATTTTTCTCTTGTTGTCCATCTCTTTATTTCTTTGGAGCTCTGCAGTCTTTCTTCAGATGTCCTTTCTTCCCACAATTCCAACACTCTAATTTTCCTAGTATGCATTTGTATCTTCCCTTCCTAGAATTCCCACGGTTCCCTGAGCCCTTTCCTATATCATTTTGTCTTCCCCTATTCTATATGGTCAACGCATTACCTGATGTCTCACCTATTCTTTTCCGTCGCATTTCCTCGCTAAGGATAACACCAACAACATCATCAAATTTTAGAGTGTTTGAACCAGAGACAGAGTTACTTACAACCATGACCAAGCCATTCCATCTTTCTGGCAATGAGCACAGTATTAGAAGATCCCTAACCTCATCATCAAAGTCCACTTTTACAAAACTTAGTTGATTAGTAACCATATTAAATTCATTTAAATGATCGACAACAAACCCACCTTCTGACATCTTCATATTAAATAATCTCTTCATTAGAAATACCTTATTGGATGTCGAGGGTTTTTCATACAGTTTAGTCAATGCATCCATCAATTCATTTGTTGTCTTTTCTTTTGAAATGTTGAAATCCATCGACGCTGCCAAGCTCAGTCGTATCGTTCCTACTATCTTTATGTCAAGAACCTCCCATTCTTCGTCCTTTATAGTCGTCGGTTTCTCTGTTATTTCGCCTAATGGTAGGAATAAATCTTTCTGATATAAATAATCTTCCATATGCATCTTCCATAACTGATAGTTTTTTATATTAACTTTATCGACCCTAAACTTTCCATATTCCACCATTTCTCCCACTCGAACTAGGAATCCTCTTTTCCTGTGAGTTACCTTTCACTCTGATACCAGTTGTTAAAAAAACAGGACCGTGGAGCAATAAAATAAAATAAATTTGGAAATAAAACATAGAATATACACAATACAATAGAGACACAAATATACATGGTTCACCCATTGTGGGCTACGTCCACCAGATAAATTGCCAGTTCCTTCCTTTATTGCTATCCAACAAAATGAAGGGATACAACCTACAACATACCCATTGTAACTTCCTCTTCTTTCTCTCACAATATCCTCTCTCATAATACAATATTCACACACATACACAACTGCAATACAATTCCCTCATGAAAAGAGTGTTTCCTTCTAGGAAAAAAAAACCTAACATAACTTCTACCTTCAGATATGCGACCTTATAATGAATGGTCCAGATTGACTACAAAATTACAATATTTTACAAGGCAAGTTTTCCCAAAATTTCACTTAAGGGGTGCTTCCCCCGAATCCCCTGCCAGGGGGGCTCCATTAATTTTCATTGCCCCCCCTAGACCCCGCTGACGACAATAGTGGGGGGGGGAATCCCCCCTGCACTCCCATGTTAGGAAATGTGATCCAAGAACGACTGAAACAAACCTCTGAATCAGAAAGATAACCAGGCTCCACAACCAACACGTGGAAGAATACAAAGACATCTTCTCCTCACCCTCTAAGGTACCTATGCACTATCAGGTGAAGCAATAAATCGATATGAACTCCGATGCATCGCTACCCAATGGGTCAGTCTATCGTCACTCTCTATTAGAAAATGAGGAAATCAAGTGCCAGATCAAAGAGCTTCTTGAAAAGGGGAACATCCGACCAAGCTCATCACCTTGTGGAAGCCCAATCGTGTTTGTGCAGAAGAAACACGAGACCTGACGACTTTGCATTTATTACCGGGCCCTAAATAAAATCATAGTAAAGAACCGATACCCAATTCCTCGAATTGTCAATCTCCTTGACCAACTCAAGGGGGGAAAATACTTCAGTGATATTGATCTAAAGTTCAGCTACCACCAGGTCCCAATAGAGAATACCAATGTATGAAATACTGCCTTCAAGTCCAAAGAAGTGTTTTTTGTATGGTTGGTCATTAGTACTGATGAATTTATAATATTTTTCCTTTGAAAAAAAAAGAATGGTTGGTCATGCCCTTTGCCTTGAAAAATGCCCCAAAATATTTCATGAGGATGATGGACGATATCTTGAGGCCTTTCACCAATTATTTTTTGGTGGTGTATTTGGATGACATCCTCATCTTCAATAAGAAGTGGGCAGAACACTTGCAACATATTCAGTAGGTTATGCACACTCTTCGACAATACAAGCTATATGAAAATTTGAAAAAATGATCCTTCGACATGAACATGGTCCAATACCTAGGCTACATTGTTGATGAGCATGGGGTGAATGTTGATCAAACCAAGATCCAGGTCATTCGTGACTGGACAACCTGAACAAATTCACTGAGATTTGGAGCTTCTTAGGCCTTGCCAATTTCTATCGCAGGTTCATGTTGGGATTCTCCCATATTGCATGGGCCCTTAGCCAAGTGACCAGGGGTGGTGGCAAGGTAAAGTTCATGTGGGTTCATTCTCAACAAAAATCATTCGATGATTTGAAGCAGTGCTTGTGCTTAGCCATGGTGCTCTCATTACCCAACCTGCAACAACATTTTGATATTTGAGAAAGATGCTTCAGACTATGTTGTGGGCACAATTCTCACTCAATGCAGAAATCTCGTGGCCTATCATAGTAAGACACTATCATACATCGTTTGTAAGTACCCCACTTACGACAAAGAAATGTACTCCATTGTACAAGCATGTCACCAGTGGAGGCATTATATTCTCAGGAAGGAGACAATCATCCACATTGATCATAAGCCTCTACATTTCATGTAGACACAAGGAAACTTGTAGAATGACCACCATCAGAAGTGGTCCACATAATTGTAGTAGTTCCATCTCAACATCAAGTATAATACAATGAGAACCAACCATGTTGTTGACTACCTCAGTCAACCTCTAGTTGTAACACTAACCATGGTGCTACACTTTTGCAGACATGTGACCTCTGGATTTCCCCAACTCTATGAGAGAGATTCTGACTTCACCACGACCTACCATATGTTGGGCACAAACCCAGATGTAACTAATTTCCATATTTAGGATGGATTGTTGTGCCATCTGAGCCATCTCTTCATCCCGTCAAGCAAGCAAGCGAAGCTGATTTGGGAATCTCACTATAGTCGGTTGGCAAGACACTTCGGCATAGAAAAGAAAGTGGCAGTGTTGCAACAACTTTTCTATTGGCCAAAAATTTGACATGATGTCAACAAGTATATCAGGTCCTGCACAACCTACGTCATTACCAAACCGACCATTAAGAAACAAGGAATGTACACCCCTCTACCTTTCCCGACAGGCCCAGAGAATCCATCTCGATGGACTACATGTCGGGCCTTCCTTCAACCAAGCATGGAAATGACTATCTTTTTGTGGTTGTTGATCAATTTTCCAAGATGGTGATTCTAGCCACCTGTAAGAATAGCATCATTATGAAGGCCACTGCCAATCTCTTCTTCTAACGAGTGTGGGTACATTTTGGGATACCACAAACCATCGTCTCATATCAGGACAATGGGTTCCTCAACACATTATGGTCAAGCCTTTGGTCACTGCTGGACACCAAGCTCACCAAATCCACTTCCTTCAACCCCCAAATGGATGGCTAGATCGAGGTCATCAATAGGATGATCATTCATATCTTGCGCATGTACAATTCCAAGCATCCACGCACATGGGTTGAGAGTCTTCCCTATTTTCAACACAGTTACAATAGATCCATACATAACTCAACTGGCCATGGCCCCTTTCAGGTGGGGCTGGGATTTCAACCATTAGGTCCCATGGATGTTGCACTGCCCCTTGTGTCCACACAGGTAGAATCCTCCCATGCTTAAACCGAAATCAACAAAGCCACTCGGTTCATTGAATGCATCCAACAAATCCACCAACAAGTTCAAGATATTTTGTAGAAGTCAAATGCCAAGTATAAGAAGTTCCATAATCAACACCATGTGCCACACTTGTTTCAAGTGGGAGATAAAGTTTGGCTACACTTGTATAAATAATGCCTTATAGGGCCCCATCGAAAGATTTGTCCACTCTGATATGGACCTTACACCATCACCAAGTTTTTGAGTGACAATTCTTTTGAGCTCAACATCCCCCCCTTCCTTGGCTTGCACCCAATGTTTAATGTGGACCTCCTTTAGCCATACTTTTTAACCATTATTGGACACCTCAGAGATGGTAGAACAATTGACACCGACAGAGCTCAACCTTGAATACATGGAACAAGAATCCACTGATCAGATTGTGGATGCATAGGTCAAGGGAACTCACCAACATAAGCTTCATCTTTACCATGTTGTCAAAGTGGGGAAACTCCTACACCAAGGCAAGTGGCTCACCCAGGGTCAAATTCAGCAAAAAATCCCTCATCTGATGGGGGAAATCAAGGCAATGAAGACCATTTATTTTTAAGGAGGGAGGATTGATCCAGGTGGATATCAGTGGCCACCCACCTATTCCAACTGGCTCACATACATTTTTCATCTTGGCAGTTTATTTTCTAGCTTTTCAGGTCCTAAAATTTCGGGGTCGTTTTGAGGCCCTAAACAATTTTTTTGGGGACCGCCACAGTCACACTATAGATAGAGTCAAAGTGTGATGGAAATGTGTGTGATGGAAACATGTGTATTCCTTGTATAGACCTTTCCAAGAGGCTATCGTGCACTTAAAACGAAGATCGTATGCAAAAGTTACATCCCCGGGAAGTTGATGTACGAACTTACCCCATCGGGGCCCACATGACTTTTGTCTTTAGTTCTATTTCTTAGGCTCTTAGTAGGATTGTTGTTTTTAGGTTGATATGAGTTCTTAGCGAATGTATCCTCTCTACACGACTGCTCAATTATTTTTTGACCCTACAGGGAAGTCTAAACACTGATAGATTATTAAGTTGGGTTGGTTTTCTTTCATGGAAACCCATGCATCAGAAGTCTATATGTTTTCTTTTACATATTTTTAGTAGGTAATACAATACTTTCTTACTTAAAAAAAACAATGTTATTAAATGATATAATATTTTTCTTTTATTGGTTTTGAATTTATATTTTATATGAATGTATTAAATTTTACTAATTTGTTGGATTGTTGAACTTTAATTAACCATCATTAATATAACATATGAATTTTGTTAAATTTTACTTACTTATAATCCATAATTTTATGTTTGTTAGGATCTAAACTTGTATTATTAATTATTAACATAATATTAATTAAGAATTGACCTTGGAAATGCATATGATGTTATCTTAGCTATCTCATATCCACATTTTGATGGGATTTCATATTTATAATTGCCTCTCAATAGCTATATAAAAGAAAAGAAAAGAAATAAAAAAGGTTAGGCTTTTGCATTTCCTTGTCCCTCTCATACTTCAAAGTTGTTAAAGGCTTTGTTCATTGACAAAGATATTACTCTTGCACATGATTTACCTCAATTACTCTGTTTAAATGAAAGATAAACATGCATGAAGGAGGCATTTGAAGCATGCATGTTGTGTATAGTGACGCTATGTCTTGAGTTGTATTTGTAAAAGAAAATTGAGAAGGGTTTTCTCTCTTCACAATAGTCATCTTTCTCTTCACCTGATTTCCTTGTCATTACACATACCACGTTTAACAATAAAAAGAAATTTATGATTCCAATCAAGATCATACCCAGTAAAGATTGCATATTATTCATCATTGTTTTGTCTTGTTGAGCTTATATTTATCATCCCAAGTCATCATTAAACTATATTAATGAGCATCCAACGAAGTACTATTTATTTAATATTTTGTTACATGTTGGGATTTTTATGGGATAAAGAATGACATTTTTTATGAAAAAATTTAGACGAGATTTTTCAGAAAAAATTCTTGAGGATCCTAAATAGGATAGTGAAGGAGGCCTAATGTTGTCTAGAAAGAAGGGCGGAACAAGAGGATTATATTTTTTGTACATTTCGATGCCAACTCTGATGATTTTAACCAATTGGTGCAAATTGGGCATCTTTTCTTGGGTGTACAAAAATATTCACCTCAACCTTTTATACCTTCTAATTCCCCTTTGCAGCCATATCCAAGCATAGAAAATGTTCCTTTGCAGCCTCAACCAGATCCTATGAATGATGGGTAGGGAGAGAACCCAAATAGGCCTACCTCTGGAATTGCAAAACGACCCAACAATCATAAGAAGCCACCTATGCAAGTCATTGTGTCTATTACTACCTCTTATAATTCATTTTCTCAAGATCAATATCCCTTATATATCAAGTTCGCCTCTCTAAAAATGTCATTTGATGAAAAAAATGGAAAACAACCTCTGATTAAATCTCCTAGCACCGAGTCTTCCTAGTCTATCTCTACTCATTCAAAAGAAGACACCAAGAAGATAGAAGGAGAAAGTAAGAGGGAGATTTCACATTTGGATATGCACCATGAGTTATCTCAATACTCATGTTTACTTTATTTTATGGTTATGTGGAGATTATATACATTTACTTTGATTGTATGGAGACATTAAAATTTGGACTGTGATGCCTGAGATATTTTTTAAAGATCAAATGTCATATTTTAAGTTTATTTTGATATATGGAGAGACAAGAAGTTTAATGTTGATATAGTTGGATGGATGAACATATATGTTTTTTTATGGTATGAATATGGTTATATTATATGATTGATTTTAGGTTTCTAGTGGGACCCCTTCCTATCTTATGTAAAGTCACCCCTTAATTACTTTATTAATTAAATATCATTGATCCTATTTTCTCATTTATACCTTTAAATATTTATTGAATAAAAATAAGACGGTTGAAACTAAATAACTACTAGAACATGATGATGATGATGATGATTAATGTCCACTTCAATTGGAGAGATCGATTGAAGAGGAATTCATTTAGAGAGAGGTATGTCAAAGATTTGAGAGTTTTATACACTTGATTATTTTCTCGCATCCATACTTAGTTTTCTATGGGATAAATAGTTTTGTTGATAGAGGGGATTTTTTTTAAGTGGCAGAGAAAGGAAAACCGAGATTGATTTGATCTTCTCTTTCGAGCTTGTTTATTTTTCTACATTTTTTGCTCTTTTTAGAAGTTGTGAATTTGTTTCGATGCTAATTGGTGGTACATTATGCAGATTATAAATTGTGTGCATCCCACTACTTGAGGTGGTCCAAGTTAGATTATAGAATTTCTTTTCTTTCTTAGGATCTCGGTTTCCTTTGTATGATTTTGTTTACATCTAAGGCTTCCAAAGATTTATTTGGTCCAAGTTCTCATAGGAACTTGAAGAAAATATTTTTTCCAAAACTGATATATGGTTAATCAATAAATGATCACTGCATTTCTTTCATTGTTAGGTATTTTATCACTGTTTAAGTGAATTATTTCACTTTCTGATGTAATTATTTCTATTTTGTTTATCATTTATTATTGTTGCAAGGTTTTTGTTTTTCTTACATCATTTAAGTAATTTGCATATATCTTATTTACTTTAATTGTCGTAAAGTATTTTGTTGTTATTTTTATTCTTTAGATTTTTATGTACTTACTTATGTTTTATTTAATTTTAATTTGAGGAAAACTAAAAATTGGAAAACAAAAAAACATTTAAATAAAAGCTTTGACACTAAGACTTCATGAATGTGAAGTCTTCATCATTTATTTAAGGATTAAATTTTAGGGTACCATTCCCATCTTGCCTCACTTAGCCTTATGAGGTTTGAAGTGCTATGAACGAAACATTACAGTTTCCCTCTCAACATATTTTGGCAACCATACTGGGGACAAATTTGTTGGAGTACTTCACACACACCTAGGATTTATTTTTCCTAAGGTTTTCCCTATGTTTATTAGTCATTATCTAGTCTCCTAAATTTTAGGGAGAATATTCTCTTTAGTTTTCACTTTAGTTTGATCAGTTGAGTGGAGTCTAGATGCTACATTGGGATTATCACCATGCAACATTGGGATCATCACCAGCTAATGCACATTGTCCTTGGGATCATCACCAGACTAGCACATTACTCATGATTCCCTGATCTCCTCCTCACTTCACTCTATTTCAGTCAATTAACTAAAGATTGATAGACTAGTTAACTCAGACTAGGTGGCAGTTCACTCCCGTAACTGCCCGAGAGACTAGACTAGGTAGCAGTTTACTCCTGTAACTATTGGTTTGTATCTAGATCACTCTAGACCACCATTATGGTGCATTGGCTTCTCCTCCAATAGGAATTAGTTTATTTATACAGAGTATATCATGTGTAAATTATCATTCATTCATTTGGTTAATGAGAATTCTTCGATTCTTTCTCTCCTTCTTCTCTTTTCTCATATTTTCCCTGCAATTGTGTATGTCAATTCCTAGATAGATCTATTCTATGCAAGTTCAACAAATTTACATGTTATCAGAGTTGACGTATTTCTAGGGAAAATACACACCAAATTATTTTTACAGGTACCGAAGATTGAAGACAACGAAAAAATGGAATTTTCAAAAGAATTCATGCTTACACCATATAATTTATTTGCATGGAAGGAGAAGATGATAATGCATATTCAAAGTAGAGTATTGTACAATTTAACCATGAAAAGAGAGACAAAACTAACATCAACCATATAAAAATCCAAGCATCTAAATCGAATGGATGAAGCGTTTGGAACAATTTGTAGTCGAATTTCTCCTAAACTCCTCTTTCACATATCCTCCTGTAAAACCCCCAATGAATCTTGCACCACCATGGAAGGGATTTTTGAAAAATAGGATGAGATGAGGGGACACATGATCGAGGTGAAATTGCTCATATTGGATCCAAAAACCTTCGACAATCTCCAAGATTTCTTTACCAAATATAAGTATTTGTTGTCGCAACTCAAAGCTTGCGGGGTTGATAAATCTAAGGAGGGAAAACAAATGGTTCTCACCATTCTCTCAAAACCTGGTCCAGAATACTTAGTGCTTGTATCCACATTTCATTCAGTTAGATTCACATATGGATCTACCTGGAAAATGCCCTCTCTTGAGGACTTCATTGAATCTCTGACACAAGATCAGAAGAAGCTCATAAATATGGGAAAATTCAAAGGCCCAAAGGCACATGCACTTACTATGCAAGACGACAACGGTCATCAATATCAGAAATATAAAGAAAAATACAAAAGTAAAGAACATGCAAATATGAAGAAGGAAGGGTACTAAAAAACCTTCCACAATGCCTCCAGATCCAAAGGGGGAAAGGGAAGAAAAGGGGAGAAATGAACTTATTGCCATAAAGGATTCCATCCAGAATCTACACGTATGCATAAAAAAATAGATATAATGAACCAAATACTTCAGAAAAACAAACTTGGAGATCACATCCCCGAGGGTGCCAAGAAGAAGAAGCGAGAAGATCAGAATCCCAAGAAAGGCAATTCTAGCCATGCCTTGATTGTCATCAACTCCTTTCTCGATGCTTGGATCGTTGATTCAAGAGAATCACACCACATGGATGCCACAAAAAAATTATATTCTTCATTGGATGCATGCAAATGTCCTCCTATTCTGATGGGGGACAACTCTCTAGTCGAGGTCACCGACAAAGGAAGGATTGAACTCACAAACGAAAGCTTAGAGAATGTGTTGCATGTTCCCAAACTTTCTTTCAATATTCTCTCTGTGTATCACATGATAAAATCCAACACCGAAAAGAGATTCATATTCACACCTGATGCAATGGATATCTATGACATGAAAACCAATTCCAGGGTTTCTACCGATGAGGTAAATCATTAATCTAAACTCTACATATTTTTTGAATTTATTGAACCAGATTTTGCATTACTGCTTACCCATGCTCATGAAAGCAGTAGGATATGGCACAAAAGGTTTGGGAATTTTAATTTCAGATATATGCAACAACTTAGAAAGTAGGGAATGATTGATGGTTTACCCGACATCCACTTCTCCAAAGGAATTTGTGAGGAATGTGTTCTTGGAAAACACCCTCATAAGAAATTCGACAAAGGAAATACTCAGAAGGCTTCCTTTCCTTTAGATATGATCCATAGTGACATCATGGACCCCTTTACAGATCCATAAATTAGTAAATCAAGGTACGTGCTCATTTTTTTGTATGATTTATCACGCTTCACATGGATTTTCTTTCTCATGCAAAAATCAGAGGTCTTTCAACACCTCAAAGATTTCAAATCCCTTGTTGAGACACATTCAGGAAAGAAAATCAAAGTCCTCCGAACAGATAACGAGGGAGAGTATGTAAACCATGAGACACAAAATCGTTGTCATGAGGCAAGGATCCAGTTGCAGCACATGGTTCCCTATACTCAGCAGCAAAACAGATTTGTTGAGCACAAAAATAGATCTCTAAAAGAGATGGAATCTTGCATGCTACATGCAAAGTCACTTCCACAGAGATTATGGGCTAAAGCACTTAATTGTGCAACCTACATCCAAAAACAATCTCCCCATAGATATGTTAAGGATAAGACCCCTTATGAGGCTTGGAGTGGCCTCAAACCGGAAGTGACCCACTTTCGTATTTTTGTTTCACGTGCATGTGTCAGGATTCCCTCTGAGAAGAGGAAAGAAATTGATCCACAGAGCACATAGTATATCTTTGTTCGATACCCTGACGGTGTGAAGGTATACAGACTCATTGATCTTTCCTTGGACTAATTCATCATTAATCGTAGTGTCCAATTCGAGGAAAGTGTCTCGCATGTACCTCAGCAGTTGCATGCAGACACCTTTGTTCTTCCAACTGTCAAAGATAATGATCATGCACATGCCATATCTTCTTCAGATGAGAGTTCTGATTCAAAGGATTCAAATGATCTAGATACATATTTAGTACAGTCAGATGCAGAGTCAGTGCATTTAGATGCAGATGCAGAGCTAGAGCATAGGCTCAAGTGGGCCAATACTACTCTTTAGGATGAAAGGGATCTTGTTGGGGATCCAGATGATACTAGGAGGAATCAAACTGATTTCGAGGAGCCTCCTCTTGCACTCATGAACACTGAATCGATTCCACCTATGAATCTTTTCTTGGTTTAGTCTTCAGATCCATAGTATTATGGTGAGGTTGATGGAAATCCCTTTTGGGAATCCACCACGCAGGAGGAGTACAACTCCCTCCTCGAGAACCAGACTTGGGATCTAGTTCCCATTCCTTCAGGAAGGAAACTTGTCAGGTGCAGATGGGTATACAAGACCAAGAGCTCAACAGATGGACAGGTTAGTAGATCATCTATTGGGGATATTGTTGTATCTCACACACTCCAGACTAGACCTCTCCTATCCAGTTGGAGCAGTCTTCAGGTTCATAAAGTAGCTACATGAGCTACATTGGAAGGTTGCAAAGTGTATCCTTGGATATGTACAAGGGACCATCACCTTTGGGATTCACTATGCAGTAGACTCTACATTGGACCTCATCGAGTTCACTGATTCTGACTGGGCTGACAATAACATTGATTGCAATTCCACATCTGGTTACTCACTCAGTCTTGGTTCTGGGCCTATTTGATGGTCGAACAAGAAGCAAGCTATTATTTCTCTATCTTCAGTCGAGACAGAGTACAAAGTGGTAGTTAACATAACCATTCAAGCTATGTGGCTACAACATTTTCTCATTGAGTTGGGAATTCGGTTTCATATGTTGATCGCCATTTGGTGTGGAAACCAGAGCACTCTAAAGTTCTATAGAGATTCAATTCAGAGGAAACAGATGAAGCACATCAAGATCCACATGCACTACATCCAGTACTTAGTACACGAGGGAATCATCAACCTGCAATTTTTTCCTTCAGCAGAACAGACTGCAGACATATTCACCAAGACCTTCACTGAGCAGAAGTTCCATTCTCTATGCAATCGTCTTGAAGTGAAGGACATTGTTTCCTAGCAATTGTCGGTTCTTCTTTTTTACATACATTGTACTTTGAGGGGGTGTTCTTCCCATCAGGTTTTCCCTCTTTCCTTGTTTTATTTCAGCGTATCTTTTGTATTTGGATACCTAAAATGGCCTCATTACCAAGACCCATTCTTTATTTTCACCATAGTGATGTTCAGGGGGGGTGTTGGAGTACTTCACACGCACCTAGGATTTATTTTTCCTAATTTTTTCCCTATGTTTATTAGTCATTATCCAGTCTCTTAAATTTTCGTTAGAATATTCCTCTAGGAGAATATTCTCTTCAATTTTCACTTCAGTTTGATATGTTGAGTGGAGTCTAGATGCTACATCGAGATTATCACCATGCAACATTGGGATCATAACTAACTAATGCACATTATCCTTGGGATCATCACTATACTAGAACATTACTGTTGATTATTTGGGTTGGTTTTCATTGATGTCAACCCTTGAAGAAAGTCCGGTAGCGAATTCCAGTAGCACAAAGGTTTGGGTAATGGACCCAAGTTTGTTTGATGTATAATGGTATGAGTTTTAATATATTTGAAGGTAAGACTATTCTAGATGGATAACACATGTCATTCCATTTCCAGTGGTATGTGGAACATCACATAACTACTCACGGTTAGAGAGTTATGG
>ML857449.1:0-12258 GCA_009831015.1 Picea engelmannii
TAAATAAACTTGTTGGAAAAAGTTTAAACCCTCCTTGAACAATGTATCATCCATCATGTTGTGTTCTCTATAAATGTGGAGGAAAACCAATTGGTCAAAAAAGGGACAAAATTTCTTTAACTTGATGGGCAAGAGCCATAAGATTAATATTTTGTACTCATATTTCATCCTTCATACTCTTTATTACCAAAGCTTAATTTCCCATCACCTGGAACAAATGATTGTTCTTGGAACTTGAAAATTTCAAGAGATAAAACAAGGATAAAGGCTCGTCGCTACTATTCATTCACATCCCCCCATTAGCTTTAAAAGAGTAGAAAATTATCTTAGATACAAAGACCACAAAGTTGAGACCACAAACGTGAGCATCCCCTTGACAAGCCCCATCAAAGAAATCCCACAAGTGACATTGGTCAATAACCAAGGGAGCCACCCGATGCACAAGGGGATATTTTTATGCCATGGAAAGTTCCTCGAAGAGAATTTCTTCTTTTAGTGCCACTACCTTAGTTGGTGAGGATCTTCCTTCAAAAATAGCCAAGTTGTGAGCATACCAAATACTCCAGATCATTACAAGGGGGAGAGATCTAAAAGGCTTCAACTACCAGATTGTAAACCAGTCCTGGAAACATAGGGCAACACTTTCCTGATCCCAAACCCCCCAAATTTGTAGAGAATTTATCACCAACGACCATACATCCTTAGTAAACTTACATCGAATGAATATATGTTGAATGTCTTCACTATGCTTCTTACACAGTGAAAAAATACCAAGACCATGGGTTTTTTTCTTCTAAAGGACATCCCACATCATAACCTTTCCATTGAGCACCAACCACATCAGAGAAATACATTTAGGAGGGGCCTTAAGTTTCCAGAGCGATGTCCACCACCACACCAATTCAACAATCTGGTCCTCGACTAGAGAAAGGTATCTAGATTTCACAGTGTAATAGCCACTCGTGGTGTTATAAACTCAAACCAACTCGTCTCTCTACTCAATTAATTGAATATGAGCACTTACCAAAGTGTTGATGAATCTCTCTTAGTTCGACCTCCAAGCCTTCGTAACGCCCAACCGGTCTGACAATAACCAACCCTGCCTCCATATATTCATGGAAACTGTGCTTTCAACCCTAGAGAGAGTAGAATATCCATGTTGATGTATAAAAAGTAACAATTATTGTAGGAGAAATATCTCATCATTGCAATCCATAATAGCATCATCCCCTAACCTGACAGACATACCCAATCCAACCTTCCATGCGATGTATCTGTTGATAACCGGGAAGGATTTAGTGAGATATTTCCACTAGTTAGACATCCCCCAGGTACTCTCATTTCTCTTTCTGACCCAATCATTAATAGAGTTGGGGGAAACCTATTTATTAATAAGAGTGGCCCTCCAAAGGTTGGGTTTGGTGATGAAATTCCAAATGGATCTTGCTACAAGTGACTTCCCAAAGAGATGAACATCCTTAACACTATAACCTCTCCACCTTTTGGGAAGAGCAATCCTCTTCCAGCTAGCCAAATGAAAAAAATTCTATTCACCACTACCTCTCCAAAGGTAATTGAAACATAACTTACGAATCGACTCCAAGATCCCTATCAGAATATGGGCTAAGAGATGCCAATAAATGAGAATGGCCTCCAACACTGCTTTAACCAAGATAATCCTACCTTCTCTGGACAACCACTTGTTACACTAAAATTGGATCCTCTTTTCAACCCAACCAACCAACCACTTCCAATCTTATTTCCTATACTTGTTGGGCTTGATAACAAAAAATAGATACTTGATACCTTCATCAATATTCCCCCTTACACAAGGTAGAAGTGTGACCAACTAAGCTTGAAGTTGATCCTCCAAGGCATAAGAATAAGCAACTGAATTATGTTTTTTCACCTCCATACTTGTCTTCCATACCTTGTAACACCTGACGTGCCCTCACATCCAACAACCACCTAATTAAACTCTTGGCCACCAGCTAAAACAAATAAGGGGATAAAGGACATCCCTACCACAATCCTCGTGTAGGTTTGAAAAAGGAAGATGTTGATCCATTGATTAAGACTGCCATATGCAAGGAGGTAACACAACCCATGATCCACTTAACCTTTCTCATAGATAAACCAATATGAAGTAGCATTAGATGGAGGAACTCCGAGGACACTCGATCATATTCTTTAGAGAGATCACGCTTTAAAATCATAGACGGAGAGGAATGTAATTTGACATTGTGTAAAGCTTCTTGTGCAACATTGATTGCCTCATGTATATTCCTCCCTTCCAAAATCCAAATTGCTCCAATGAAATGACCCGAGAGAGAATAGGCTTAATTCTTACTACAAACACCTTTGAAATAATCTTGTATACCATATTACACATCAATATCGGTCTTAAGTCATTAAAGGATTATGGATGGTCTACTTTCAAAATTAAGGCAAGAAATGGGAATAGATACATGAATCCTGTCAATTTTTACTAAAAAAGTGGTTGTTACTAAATTTTCTCTATATTTTAGAACTCAAAACTAAGATATATTTAGAATCCAAGTTAGTGAAATACTCACTTTTTTCAATCTCAAATATTAGAAATACAAGTTTTAAAATGCCACTTTTATATTGATATTGCTTGCATGATCCTAGAAGAATAAATTCAATGAAAGTTCCATAACATTTAACATTGTTGTGATCTGTGACGATTTAGTGTTTATATGCAGCTCATTACATTTTGAATTGGTAAGGGTACCTCTTCATATGACCATATACATTACATGAATGAAAATTCTAATAGAATAAATTGAGCATACTCTAATTAAACATGCATCATATACCTAATGGGAATTATGGATGATAAAAGATAGTAAAGAGTGTCAATACATATAGAGGTACAAAAACTACAATCATTTAAGAGTAATCGTCCACATATATACATAATTGTTAAGGAAGGATCCATCCGTGTGTAAAATATGTAAAATATCAGTGTACGGGTATATTTTAAATATGTTCATAGTTGTGGGAGTTATTAGAGACAATGTTTCTTTGTGTTTTTGGAGAAGTGATCCAGAAATCCTTAGATACCACTTATTTCTTTACATATACACATGCAATATCCAACTTGATCCAGAATCATTTATTGATTGTATTGGGGTGGTTTGCAGAATTTTGATGATGTTATTTTTACCCAAAGAACTATAAATTAATGATTAGCTTTTTTAATGATAGTGAGATGACTCAACAGAAAATAAAAGAACTCAAATTTTGTACTTTTGTTTCATCTTTAAATTTCATTCAATCCAATGAAAACTACCTTCTCCATCTCAAGTATAAAAAACACATGTAAAATGACTCACATATGCCAATTTAATGGATGCTATTAAAATAAATGACTCAAAATAAGAAAATAACTACTCCATTGAAATCCTTGCGAAATTCTGAAACTTTTGAGTATAAAGTCAACCAATTTCCAAACTAGTTCAATTTCACACTCATTCGACATGCAAAACAATGCATTAAATGCCCTTTAATGACAAATTGAGATTTTTTTTTACAAAATACCCCAAATCACAAAAAAAAACATCATATTCATGATCCTTGTGAAAAATTGTGCGGAATTGATATAAAACACTTCAAACTCCGTCAAGGTACCATTCGACACGCTTTACAGTGCAACACCAAACTTGATTTGTACTTGCACATACTTTTTCACCATCTGTACAGTCTTGGAATCCATGCCTTGTATTGAAATATGTCTCTTGAGATTTTTGTATACCTCAAGATCTGTGCATAGATATGTGTGCCATTGCATTGGAATTCCTGCCCAATATATAGGATGTCCTCCAAAACCGTACCCGAAACAAACTGCAGCTTCATTACTAAATTAGGAAAAATCTCCACTAAATATGGGGTTTTTAGTATATTGGTTAAAACATCCCGCTAATATAGCAGAGGTTCGGGGTTATATTCCCTTCCAAGCATATCCGTTGGTTATATTTTATTACATATGGTTATGTATGTTATAACCATATGTTATGTATGGTTATAACACACACACACACACACACACACACACACACACACACACACATATATATACATGGCTTTGTTTTTAAAATATGTTGGCATATACATAAGCCCTCCGCGTGGATAGAGGTATGGTCATGTGGTATGGTATGAAGACTAGGGGTTGGGGCTAGTCCTCGACCCCTTTCTCCCCCCAATTAAAACATTATATTAATTTAAATACAATATAACACATATAAAGGTTAAGTTTCATCATGTGGCCTATTGGTTATGGAGGGTATGTTAAGGCTTTAGTGGCTATGGAGGTCATGGAGTTGAACCATGTTGACTCCAAAATTTTACAACATATTAACTATTATTGGCCAATGAGGGGTTTTCATGTGGCAACCTCTTATTGGCTATCCAATGCCACTTATCAATGAACCATTCATCCACTTGGAGGTACAACTTAGTTGTCCAATCACCTGTACGATCAACCCACGTGGCACCTTAGGGTGTGGCCACGTCACCTATACGGTCATGCTACATGTCACTGTACGAACATGACATGTGTCCTTTTTACCCCTTTGACTTTTGACTTTGACCTCGTTGACCTGATATTTGATTGCCCATAAATTTTGCATAGGAACTCCATTTGACTTGTCATTTGCACCGTTGGAAAGTTCCTGACGAGATCTACGCAATGATGTCATTTTTTAGACGATTTGAGAAGGTTGAAATTTGAGCATTTATGGATCCACTAGGACCTCTGTGAACGTTCCTTAGATCATCCTATATCACACCTTCCCATTGAATAACTTTTGGACCTCCAAAAGTATAGATATTCAACAACTTAGTGATGATAACTCTAACTCACTCTTCCATCTTACTGAAATGTTCATATCCAGTAACTTAGTGGTGAATCTCCTTCACTCCTTAATCTCGTTGATTCTTTTGGAAATAAGTCTTCATCTTGGGTCTTCGATCTTAGGTACTAGATTAGTGCACTTTTGTCTACTTTTCTAGAATATAGCTCCGACTCTAGCCTCTGGCACTACAGATAATATGATATATATAGCTTTGTTTCTAGCTCTTAGATTCTCTGACAACAAAAATCTTGTTCACTGAATCTTTGCTATACATGTATCTTGTATTTCAACATCCACCCCCATCTCCTTCTACTAAATATAGTCCATCTTGGCCAATATGAAACCAAGTCGAATGTTGATCTATGCCTTTCCATTTTGGACTCTCTATTCTGCTTGATGTATCTGTAGAAGTCACTAAATGAATACTCTGTCCATTGTTGTTTCTGCCTTGAAAACAAAATATTCTTGTACTGTTATCATATGTACTTGATTTGCTTTGTTCAAGGTATACATATTTATGAACATGACATAGTATTTAAAGATTCTTATGCATCTTTATGTGCCTCTTATTTTCTCTGAAAAAGGATTACTTCTCCTTTACTGGCTCTAGAAAGTTTCACATTACTTCGATGTTCTTTCTGCTTCTAATCTACATGTTCCAACTGCCTACATCCTTATGTTCCTTCACTTTGAGTTCTTCATAATCGAGAATGTTGTCTAGGAAAATTTGATCCATATGTAGCCATTTAGCTGATTACAAGACAACACAATTGTCCATATTGTTGTCTAACGGCTTTAGAAATCTTCATAACGAGATTCCTCTCACTGTAAAACAATATGTGTATAGGTGGCTATCTAGAAATCTCTTTAATGAAGTTCCTTTCACTCCATAACAAAGTGTAAGGTGGCTCTCTAGAAACCTCTAACTAGATTCCTCTCACCCTTTACAACATATAAGGTGACAATATAGAAACTCTCTTTACAAAATTCCTCTCACTCATACAAGGTGGAAATATAAAAATTTACAGAGTCCTTCTCACTCTTATAATTTACACTAAGTGGCTTACAAGCCTTCTAATAGACTTTAGGAGATTTACACATATGCATATTATATTTACAAACAAACATATTTAGAAAATTTTAAAGATGGTTTACTTATGGACTCATTCTCCCCAGTGTACAGGGAGGAGTCACAACGCTTCTGACCTCTGACAATGCCTATGACGTTGATGTTGAATATGCATTGAATCTGATGCAAAATCTGATGTTGAATCCAATTAGTCATTAGACCAAACTATCAGTCTTCCCAGTAACCTTTATAACCTCTCCTTGTGGATACCAAGCACTATTGTTGTGTCTATAGTAGCTTCCCTTGAATACACAAGTACTCGACCATTCTGGAATGTAACTATATAACCATCATCCTCAAATGTTGCAACTGAGAGCAGGTTTACCTTTAAGTCTAGAACATACAACATATGTTCGATTCCTATAAATCCTCCCGACTCGAGCTAGAATCTTGCATGTATCCATACCCCTTTATTACTTGTATGGTATTGGTTCGACATCCCACAAAGCAATATGTGTTGGATTATGAGAAAGTCAAAAATATTGATCTCATCTCGGTCATGTGGAGAGATGAGCCACTTTCCATGAACCATTCAATCACTTTGCTAAGACCAGCCATCAAGAAGTATTCTTTCCCAAGCCTTTCAGTAAGACCATTGACTTCATATGGAGCTGATGATTGTCTTCTTGCAATTTTCTTCATATCCTTCAAGTTCTACTTCGAACATAAGTGTAGGTAAAGTGTCCATCTCTTCTCAATATGGTATCCACTCTCACCACAATAAGAATGGAGAATCTTGTTCCACGATCCCTCATTATCATTCCTCCTTTTCCTCTAAATTGAGAAATGATTTTCCTTCTTCTTAGAGGGATTTACTTGCACAGACTATCTTCTCATATACTTCTCCACATCATGGTTGTTATTTTCACAGGAAGCACATGGATAACTAGACCATTCACCAATGGGAAAAGTCTCCATTCCTTCTCTTGTAGCATGCACATATTTACCTAGAGATGACTTGCACATGTTACTCTTCCCTGGACTGGAAGGTAAGGCCAATTTCTTATGTAGTACTTCTTCATATGAGGTTTTATTTACTTCAACTACCCTTGATCACTCTCCATCTTGATGGGAATATGAAGAGTCTTCTTTCTCGATCATGTTCTTAGAAGGAGATAGTGCAAGAGAGACTATATCATTCTATGTGTGTCCAGCTTTACTGATTGATGGTGCCATCTGCAACTTTCTCTCTAGTTCATGAAAAATACTCTTGTGGAAATTTTCATGACATAACAGTCAATCTTGCAGCCTTTGCTTCTCTTCCTCAATAGCTTGCAACTGCATTCTTAACTCAAAATTCTCTCTCTAGATTTTCCAATTAATGTTCTTCTGCAGTCTCAGCTTTATAAGAACTTTAATCATCTTGCTTCCTTGAAAATAACCTTCAACATCTTCACCAAATGAAATCTTGGATCTCATCACAACAAAAACTTGCAACACACAAAAACTAGCTCTGATACCAACCTAATCTGAAAATCCTTAGACACCACTTATTGCTTTACATATACACATGCAGTATCTAACTTGATATAGAATAATTTATTGATCATATTGGGGTGGTTTGCATAATTCTGATGATGTGCTTTTTACCCAAAGAACTCATAAACTGATGATTATCTTGCTTAATGATAGTGAGATGACTCAACAGAAAATAAAAGAACTCAAATTACATACTTTTGTTTCATCTTGAAGTTCCATTCAATCCAATTTGATGGATTCTCTTAAATTCCAATACTCAAAATAAGAAAATAACTACACCATTGAAATCCTTGAGGAATTATGAAACTTTTGACTATAAAGTCGACCAATTTCCAAACTAGCTCAAGTTCATGCTCTTTCAGCACGCAAAACAATGCATTAAATGTCCATTGATGAAAAATTGAGAAAAAAAAGTTTTATAAATGACCTCAAATCACAAAAAATACCTCATATTCACGATCCTTGCGAAAAATCATGCAGAATTGATATAAAACACTTGAAATTTTGTCAAGGTACCATTCGACACGCTTTACGATGCAACAACAAACTTGGCTTGTACTTGCATGTACTTATGTACCATCCATATAGTCTTGGGATCCATTCCCTATCTCTAAATCCATGTCTCGATATTTGTGCAGACCTTGGGATCCATGCATAGGGATGTGTGCCCTTGCATTGGAATTCATTCCCAATATATAGGACGACCTCCAAAACCGTACCCAAAACAAACTACAACTTTATTAATAAATTAGGCGGAATCTCCACTAAATATGGGGTTGTTGGTATATTCGTTAGAACCTCCCGATAATATAGCAGAAGTTCAGGGTTCTATTCTTGTTAGGACGTAAATTTTGCATATGATCTTCATTTGGGGCACTTGATACCTTTTCAAAAAGGTCTAGCCAAGAATTACACATTTTGAACAACCCAATCATCCCAATAGAGGACTATTAGGTTGTTCCATGTAAAAAAAACATCGTTTAGGGCCTCAAAAACGACCCTGGAAGTTAAGAACCCGAAAAAATGTATAAAAACTACCAAAATGGAAAATTGTGTTTGGAGTCGGTGGGTAGACACCAATATCCACCTGAATCATTCCTCCCCCCTTAGGAATCAATGGTACCCATTTCATCAAGTTCCCATGGGAAATGGGGAATCTTTTGATGAATCTGAATCTTAGTGAGCTTATTTCCTTGTTGAAGAAGTTGTCATGTTTGTACTTGTCATTAGCTTGTTGAAGGATGTCATGAACCTATTGTTGGAGGGGTTGGATCCGTTCAACCAATCTATCTACATGATCTTCCCCAGTGTGGAAGGAATTTGTCATTGAAGATGCAACCTGAAGAGCTATACCACTAGGGGCTAATGGTTGGAACCCCTAGAATGCCTAAAATGGGTTGTGGTTAATAGAGATATGAAGGGATTTTTTATAGCTTGGCTTGAGTGGATAGTGCAGAGGCACCCCCGTAGGTGAAGCAAGAATACCTTTGTGCTCTTTTACAATCTTGTCGACCTACTTCTACTGGATAGAAAGGGCTTGGGCCGAGGCTATAGTGGTCACAATATCCTTTCGTTCTCCTTCTGACTGGATCGTGAAGAGGATAAACTTTGTGTTATGAGAGATTACTTTGCGACACTATTTTCCCAATACAACAATAATCATAACTACCTATGGTACCTTATAGAGTTAACCCCCCAGAGTAACAATGACACTACGGGGTCAAGACTCATAAACAACATGATGCTTCCACATATATGGCTGGCCTAAAATAACATCATAGAATTCCAATGGGGTAACATCACACAATACCTCATCCTTGAAGGGCTTGATGTCGTAGGATAAGCAAAATTGTTGGATGATGCGGAGATCTCGTCCCTAGCGAAGAAACCCAATGTTGTATGGTTGTGGGTGTGGTGTTGTCAGTAAATCCAACTGCTTGACGACCTATACTGAGTTGAGTTTATTTTGGCTTATGATGTCAACAATGAAATGCAATGGGGTCCCCTTCACCCACATCTATGAATGGAAGAGGTCCACCCCCTCCTCAGGATCCTCTGGTTCTTCTGGTTGGGTTGTTGTGGTTGCGATTGTAGCAGTGGATTCTGCATCAATGATCTATTTCATTTTATTGTTTTCTGAATTAGATTATGAGTCAAGGCTCGATTCTTTTTCTTTAAGCTCGACAATCAATGATTGTTTCGAGCAACATTCATTAGTATTGTGCCAAGGTATTTTGTGGAAGTCGCACCACTTTCTAGTGTCCTTCTTCGTCTTCCTATTACCCTTCTTTTCCTATGGCTTGGAGTGGTTGTATTGAGATTTGTTTTTTTGTGAGTTAGGGATGACTTTACCATACTTCAACTGTTGTGGATTTGTATACCCGAAATCCCACTTGTTCTACTGCTTAAATTTCTGCTCAATTTTGACAACATATCGATAAGAAGTTCCAAATGTCAATATGTCCAGAAACTCCATTTCAGTTTATATGTACCTATGTAAAGCCCCACAGTATATTAGAACCAGATGCCGCTCAAAGTCTTTGATACCCAACTTGTTGCACAAGGTATGGAAGGTATTTGTGAACTCTATCACTGTTTTTCCCCTCTCCTGATGTAGTGTGGTCCATCTCATGTACTTATTGTCATAGTTTCCAACAAGGTAATATTTTTCCTTAACTGCATCCATAAAAGATCCCAAGTGGAATCGACCTCGAACATTACCGACTCCTATGTGAAATTTTTCTCACAGTAAGTCTCCCAACAATTTTTGACATGGGGGACAACCTTAAGGAGCGCAAAGGTGATTTTTTCTCTATTGGAAAAATTGTGGAAAGAGAATTAACCTTCTAGCATGTTTAACAACTTTTACAAAGTATCTGCATCTATCTGAACTTCAAACATGGGAATATCAAAATTAAATTGTACCTTGAAGGGGGGTGCTTCCAAAGTGGTCATTTGACGAAGATGTGTCTATTGTTGCCAACAACCATCGAAGGATTTGGGAACAATTCTCCATCATTTTGTCCATTTTTTGCATGAGGGATTCCTTGAGCAACAAATTAATAGGATCTCATGCTCCATCCTCTCTCTTTTCTTCCACCATGGGAGGTCGCTTGGGCTGGAAAGAGCGGTTTTCCTCGGGAGAAACTAGCTCGAGACCCAACTCTCTATACCCTTACATCATCAAGGACATGCACTAAGAAACGACCAAGAGCAGATTGCTTTGATACCACTGATCTGGATTATTTTGAAAACGAAATAAAGGCGGAGATATAACAATTAAATACATAGAGATATTGCAAGAAACACAAAGAAACAATAATACACAATTTATATTGATGAATGAAATGTACAGAAACTGTAAAAAATACATAGTGAATAAAGTCGCTAGAATGGTGGAAACTTATCTCTAAGAATAGATGTGATGGATATGCTCACCCATAATCCATGGTCTTCCTTCTTTGATAAAAATTTATGGTCTTCCTTCTTTGATGGATATGCTCGAAATTTCAGTCAAGGGGTTAACCCATTTGACCCAAATTTATGAATTATTGAATTTGTTTAATTTAAAAGAAGTGGAATCTTGCAAAGGTTTTCACCGTGAAGGATTATTTTCTTCTCACTTATCTTCAGTTGGTTACAACAACATTTTCACAAGAATAACAGAGAATTTGGAGTAAGTTGATGACAATGATCCAAATACCAGCAAAGCAATTTTCAGAAAGGATGAACAAATATGTGATGATGACTTGATTACACAAGTCAGTTCAAATACCCAAGTCAAAAAGGTAGAATCCAAGAGGGAACATCATTAGAGTAAATTAAAGCAAAGAGGTAGAACGGAGACTAGTGCTCACATTGGCTCTACTTCCCTTCCACACAAGAGTTCCTCCTGTACTCAATGAGTCCAAGATCCTAATATGGGGAAAGGAAAGAGTAATGAAAGGTGTGCAGGAGGAGATGATGAAGATGACCTCCTTCATTTGAATATTGAGAAAACATACACTATTACACAGATTGTCATATGTCAATGCAAAGATTAGTAAATGGAAAGTAGTGCTTTATATAGCCTACTCTTCATATGGAATTATAGGAACATGGATTGTGGAGCTTATATCACTTGAAATGACAAAAAAAGGAATGAAGAATATATGTTTCTTTTGTAAATGCTCATTTTTTAAGCAACCTTTTGTTGCTTTTCCTTACGAAAATATTCATGAGGGTGCACACTAAGATATTTCTACTATTTTCTTCTATAAAATAATAATAATAATAAATTTACAACTTTGTAGTCAAAAAATGTTAAAATCATTCCTAATTTGGAGAAAACTACAATAATAATAACAATAAGTTTTAGCCAAGTGGGCTAGCTCGACTGCTTGAATGTTTTGAGATTCATGTAGAAAATATTGAGGTCAATTCCTCAATTTCGGTTCCTCTATTGTGTTCGACACTCAATGTCCTTTTCAGGTCAAACATTGTAATCAATACCAATAAATTTGCACATGGTACCATCTACAAATGTAAGAAAGTGCACAAAAGTTTCTCTATGACTTTTTCCTTGAAAAAAATAATGATAAATTTAGGAGAAAGTGACTCTTACTTTGTAAAATAAAAATAATAGCTTTACAATTTAATAGTCAAATAATATCTTCCTTGTTTAATATTAGGGAGCTATGGTCCCAACTCCACATTAATACACATTGTAGTTCTCCCATTCCACATAACACAATGTAGGCAATTTTTATTTGAGGTTGAATTTCATTCATAAAT
>ML857449.1:21451-31853 GCA_009831015.1 Picea engelmannii
TATATATATATATATATATATATATATAACTCATATTTATTTGATCTTAATATCAGCGTTAATACCAAACAACCTTATAATGCATTTAACTCATGCACTCAAGAATGTTCATTTATACACACATTGATGTCAGCATGCAAGTTCCATGCTTGCATTTTTCCTAGGGCATCCATACACATTGTTATTTTAACTTTAACATATGTGTCCTTTAGTGAGAGATTACAGTCAATTACATGGCCAGTATCACAGTCATAATTCATAACTATGTTTCCTTCTTTTCATAGCAACAACTAGCAAGGGCCACTCTTTCCCCTTCTACTACAAAAGAATTCCACAATCAACATTCAAATGGGTAGTTACTGCATTACCCAAGGCACCAGATAACCACTCCAGTCTCTCTCCATGCCTCAAACCATTCTTGGTCAACATACCTTTATCAAGGGAATACTTGCCTAATTCCCCTCCCACTATTACTTGAGTACATTAAGCCATACTATATGGCTATCATCCTTCTATGGATGTTATTTGATCTAGTAGTCTTCTAAAAATTCCCAATATTATGGATCAATTCCTTCATTGTTCTATTATAGCTTTATTCTCATAGGATTATATGAAAACATCATTATCAACACTTTTTTTATGTTGTTAACTTTCCTGTTGATACCAAATCATCTTTATTTAAGATGCCCATCAATAGACCATACTTTACAACTTACAACCCATCACAGATTATAATAGGTATATTTGCATGTTATATACATGTTTACTCATTATCATATGCATCACAACATATTCTTTCTACCAAGTATTTTTCCATCCCTACAACGAATATGTGTTCCAACTTTTTGTCTTTTGCATTCATATGCATAGTCATGCCTTTATATTAATATGCACATGTATTCTCTTAATACAACTATGAGATTATAAATTTGCTCATATGCCCATATCACTTTACCTCTTTTATGAGGGTTGGAAATAATCCAAAGGACTCCTCTTTCTTTTTTTTAAATAGATTATCCCAACTACATGTTTCGTTCTTTATAGGTCAAGTGAAATGATCTTACAAATTTTCCCATTGGTCCTCTAGTCTTGAGGAAATATGCATACAGGGATTAGCCTTTATTTAAACAGAAATCATAATTTTTAGGGTTCCAACAACCCATGCTAAATTCCTTTAACCATAGTGCATTTTCCATAAGGGTCTTATCCCTTATATAGACAACCATCACAAATGAAAGAGCCTTTGTCTATCTTAGCGGGTAGACAACATCATGTTTAAATAAAACAACTTGGCTCATCCATCTAGACTCATGCAACTCTATAAAAGGATTCAACCATTTCCATCCATTCACATTCAAGCCTTATCATTAATTCCCATCAACATATTCCCGCTACTGTAGGAAAAACCATCAATCCAATAGAGCAACAATATAATCCTTCTACAACAATCAACATGACAATTTGTTTCTTTTGTAGGGACTTGTTTTTTCTTTCTTTTTATTAAAACAAAAATTTTCATCTCCAATCCTTCTCTGTAGTGTCCCCAAGGCCGAGCCCCATTGTAAACCATGTTTTGAAAGGAATTGTAATTATGTTTTATAGGCTGGTGAGCCAATTTTTGTATGATCTGGTAGGCTTATGTGTTGTTAGGCCAGGAAGCCTAAGTGTTGAAGGCCAGGAGCCTGCTGATGTATTTGTATATATATATGCAGAATGATTAATAAAATATAAACATCGCCAGGTGAAGACCGACCACGATGAATGAGTGAAGGGGGACCAAGCGTCCACAGAATGGGAAAGGAATTAGGGGCTGGAAGGTGGGGAAGGGGCTAAGTGTTGAGCCTAGGGAGCTTAAGCCTTGGAAATAATATTTTAATATTATTCCAAAAGAGAAGTGCATTATAAGTTTTAACCTAAGTCCTTTTGGAAGGACATGTGATTTCCAAATGGTGGGAAGCACGCACGTTATCGGAATGCATGCAGTCGCATGGGTGATAAGAGTCAACCCTGACCATGCAATAAAATCTGTGATGAGTCGTGTTGGGGGTTCTCTTCCCCATTACGACTCACGGACTGCCAGGAGGAACGAATCTGACCCCTGCAGAAACACCCTCGTACATCTTCTGAACCATCTGAACCTGCGATGACCCTTGCGTGGATTGTCTGTCACGTATTCCCAACACCAGAGGGTGAGTCTATCCTAGGTAAGGGGGAGGAGAAACAACCATTGGGGGGGCAGAGGGGAAAGTCGGGGGGAGTAGTTCCCTGCGGAAATTGTTTTCTGAAGGAATTCTGGAAATCAACACCGTGAGACCCAGTTGCCATTGTTGAGCTTGTTTCGAGAGGTCCGAGTCTGTATTCCTCATTGACTGTGTAGTCAGGCAGAGATGGACTGCGCGTGAATTGTTGTCCAGTGCAGGTGGTGATTGAGCCTGTGTGTGATCTCTCTCGGGGGGGAGGGA
The DNA here is from genome assembly GCA_009831015.1 of Picea engelmannii. Lineage (NCBI taxonomy): Eukaryota > Viridiplantae > Streptophyta > Pinopsida > Pinales > Pinaceae > Picea > Picea engelmannii. The sequence goes on from ML857449.1 coordinate 23,914, forward strand.
GGTGGATGTTGTTGGAAGAGGTTCTTCCAGAGAGTGTCCAGCACCAGCTTCAGGCTCTGAGACTTCCTGATATGGCCTGTTGCTGAGGCCCAGAGAGGGAGGTTAGCACCGATGGACTGTGCTTGTGAAGGTGTATACTCTCGGGCGGAACAGGCATGTGGGGAATGAGAGTCTAGAAGTGGTGGGCGTAAGATGGTATCCTGGGAAGAATCCTTCCCGATTCTAAGTGTGGTTTTCCCTGTAACCTCAGCCTAGTTAGGATTTCTTGCCTTGGGGTGGAGCTCGGTCCCAGCTCGGGGGTGACCCACTGTTGAGATGATGAACAGTGTGGTCTAAGGCTGGGAGGTTCGTGGAAGGCCTGCACTTGGTTGGTGGATTTCACTACTGTTACAAGATAAGTGTTTATCTATATTCTTGTTACATTGGGCATGACTGTGCTGTATATATTATCATGTTTTCCACTGTGTATATGAATTAGTATGAAGTGCAATCGATTGTTAATTATGGAAATAATTCATATGAATACTCTGTGTTGAGTGTGTTAAATTGTTAAATGTGTGGTGTGTGTATATATATATACCGGACTGTATTTGATATGTAAATCAAACGTAAGTGTATACCGAGTGTTATATTGTGCGTTATATGCCTTGGTTTAGCAAAAAGGTACACTACATTCTCCTCAAGGAGTTAGTGTAGATAAAAAAAAAACTTTAATGCAGATAAAATCTTTCTAATAGGCTCATCTTAGCCTTGATATACCAATCTTTATGATTGTTCTCTCACCCATCTAAACCTAGTGTTTGAAATATGCTCTGATACCACTATGTAAGACACCTGACCCCCTAGGTACTTGTTATCTCCATTTTGTGGATAATTAAGGAGATTATGTCTCGAGGCCCTCAGGTTGAAGATATGGAGTACCGAGAGACTACATGACCAGTAGTACCCTTTTTCACAGATGGAAACCCCTCTCACCACCACCACAGATGGTCACATATTTCCAGATGGAATCCACCACATCAGCTGGCTTCCATAAGGAAGTGGGCCTTGCTCCATGAGGTACAATTAGGTATTATGGTGAGCATAATTTCAATATTTAAGCCAGTTGAGTATGGTGTATCTTAGATTTCTCTAGATTTCATGATATATTCTTGGACATTATGCATTTTTCCTTGCTTCACCTTGGTGGTTGACATTCTTCCCTAGTAAGTGATCTTCCTTGGGGATGGATTTTGTACTAGGAACTCCCTTAATAACCCATCACACCATTCCCGGCCATACTTACCACTTTCCATCATTATTCCCCTCCATTTCCTTATCTCTTGGGATCTTAGGGTATATTGACCTAATAAGGGGTTGTCCCTCATTCTATGGGAAGAAGGGGTTGAAGGCCTAGATGGATTGATGTTGGGTAAAAGATAAAATCCTTGTATGAATATTCTATATGCTTTGCCCAGATCACCCAAGAAAGCAATGAAACACTTATATTTGAGTAAAGGGGACCCACCATGTACTAAATAATTCTTAAAAGGTTAGTTGAAGGATAGGAGGTCTCATCACGATCCGACCTATCACGTCCATGAATACTTAGTGGTATGGCATTGCCATCATCTGGTCACCAAACTAGGGTAATGGCTCTCAGTTGCATGGCTAAGAGAAAGGGGGTCTCATCACGAGCCAACCTTATCATTTCCACTATGTGTTTTTGGGTGGAATTTCCATTATCTGGTCACCACTCCAGGGAAGTGACCTTCAACCTCTCCTTAAAATTATGAAAGAATAAAAGAATGGAAATTAATGGGCTTGGAAAAATTGCATTTCGGACGAAGGTACCACACACCCTCTACAAATCCACCCATGAATGAGACATTATGACCCCTTGTATGTCATGAGCCCTATGCCCATGGAGTCTTGACCCCAACCACCTCATCCACTTTACATGGATTGTAGAGGGATGTCTTGGAAACTCTCCTTGACCTAGGGAAAGATCTACCCAATAGGACACCTCGTCAACCCTCCCATATTCAAGCTTGACAAATCGCATAGTGTATTTAAGCAATTAATTGTTTTACATAGTGATCTTTGATGCACATGCTTAGGTGGCTCATTTATTAATTGGATTCACTTATCATGGTGTTATTACTTGAGATCCTTGGAGGGCATGCTTGTTTTTCTTTGCAAGACCTAGCTGGTGGAAAGTTTTGGAAGAACAAGCCTATCTTCGGCTTCCATGGGGCTTGGATCCCATAGGTGGATTCCAAGGGCCCACTTTCCGGATGAGGAAGATAAAACTTGAAAGGCCTTGAAGATGACTTGGACGATGTATCCTAGCCCCAACATGCCAAATGTTTTTCCTAGGAGATGCAAAACATCTCCTTTTTTATCATGACGTCATCTAGGGGGTTAGAGATTGGTGGTGATGTAGCCACTCATTGACACATGGATGTTTTGAGGAGGAGGAGGTTTTCACCATGAGGATATTTCCTAGATTCTTGATATGTGGCCTTTGGAGGCCTACCCATGCTTCGCCAACACCAACGACTTCTTATGAGTGGAAAAATGTCCCCTAAAGGGGAGATGTCCATGTAAATTAGGGTTTCACTTGTCCAAAAGTGAAAATTTAAATGAATTTTTCAATATTACTTTTTTAAAGGGGGCAAGATTAGGGTTGTTGACCCCTAGTCTTGTGGTTTACCCCTTAATTTATGGACAAGTCACCTTAGTGACATTTTGTATAAATAAGAGATCATAAGATCTCATTTGAACACAACTCGCCCTCTTGTCATAGGACTTGGATCTGAAATTTTCTCTACACTTGACTATATTTGTCTCTTGTGCACTTTTTTATGGCTATCTCTTGTGAATGGTTGATGGAGGAGTGAGGCACTAGCCTTGGAGGAATGATTTTTATCTTTTATGGTGGATTATAATAACATCTTTCTTGATTTTGGTATGGTATTTTACTCTTATGCTATCATTTTTTCAATTCAAGGATTGTTGTGCTCGGAACTAAGTGGAAAGTAAGAGTATTTACACCCCCACTCTAGTCTCCATGATTTATTTCTTAAAATCCATTGAAGTTGAAAGGGTTTGTTTGAGGAAGTAAGAGGATTTACACTCCTCATTCTCAAACCCTAACTAGAGATACTTGCCTTGAAAAGTAATAGGATTTACACCCCCAAGGAAGTAGCATCTCTAGTTCATGTATTTGACTCCATTAACCCAATAGTAAAGGCACTAGTCATCTATATTTTGCATTGGAGATATAAAATAATTGCCTTGGGAAACGTGAATTTTTGTCTTTTGAAAGATTTCTTGATTGAAGTTGGTTTGCTACATTGAGAGGAGTCTTCCCCTACTATGGATTCCCCTCTCTCCCACTACATTACTTGTTGTTGCAAACCCTAACCTACAACCATTAGGGTTGATCTAACCTAGATAGATAACTAGCCCTAGACTAACTCTTAAATTTTGCTCCTTTATTCTACTAAATAGGGTGCATATTTTGGGATAATTGTTGGCATAATTTTATGATGAAATTTTCTGATATAAGTGACTAAAAGCTACAGCCATAAGGCTTCAATGTTCTACAGAAAATACATGTTTACAACCACCTTTGATTGCCTCTTAAGTGTCATTTTTCAGCCAATATTCATTGCTAATCTTAATGTTGATTTGATTAACTAGTTTAGATATTTGTATGCTGATTTAGATGCTTTATTTGTTGATATAAACTATCATCTACTTCTGAAAATTAGGGACAACAAGCTCAACTTGATGATCCATACTAACATACATCATTGCAAGTTGGATTTTCTTATGTCTCGAGCAGGTATAATCATCCGAAGAAGTACCATACCTTTGGAGCAACAATAACTTGACTTACAAGGCATCTCTTCACACATCTCACTCCATTTATATTTGACCTATAGGGGCTCCACTTCCATCTCTATCCATCCCATCTCATTCCCCCTAGGATCACCAGGATCGCCTCCCTAGAGTGACCTAGTCACCCTTGAAGTGTGGGACCTACATCGAGGTGACATTGGGTGTAGGATTCCCAAGTTGTAGCACTTGATTTTGTGGTTGGGTTGGGATTTTCCCAACCTACAACTTGTGCTATAACAGTACCTTTTTAAGGGATGGGGTATTAAAATTTCAATTTTCCTTAACCATCTCAAAACCATTTCTTGATGGAACCATCGTCTTCTACTCTTCAAGAGCTTTCCAACAATTATAATTATGATCAAATCCAAGCTCTAGATCAAAAGTTATGTCCTTCTAAAGTTTCCTAAGCCTTCATTGGAAAAAGGTCACCTCATCTCCATGTGGCACCCACTTTATTCCACGTCACATGTGCCTATCCAACGTGGAACTGACTTGTTATAACACATCACCTTCTATAGGTGACGTGGATACTAGTGTGTATGTTGATGTGGCACCAACCACCTATCTTATTGGGCTCATGCCTTATTTCCCCCCCCAACCATACCACACTTGTTCGCATCATGTAGAATTCCCTGGTATCTGATATTTTGGGGCATTGGTCCACCAGGATACCGAGATGTCGGGCCACCAAGGTACTAATATATCACCCCCTAAGTAAACCTAGACTCAATCCAACCTCAAGTGCCCGATCGAGTGGTTAAGTTTTCACCCATGACATGCAAATCCACCAAACCTTGCCACCTAGTTGAACAGTGGCACTACATGTGGCTACTGGAACACTGTCCCACTAGCCCATCAGGCATCTCATGCGCCCTTAACTTAAAGCGTCTGATCCAGAGGCCTAGTTGGCACCTCAAATATGTGGTACTTCCATGACCTTCCACCTGGTGTGACACGTGGCACTCTTATCACGCCACAGAATTGCTCCCTCAAAATGACAAAACACCATGACACATGGCACAATCACCACTTGACATGTGTACCTCCCACATGGACTAATGAGGTGTATCTGTCATCTTCTCACATATGGTCTCCTCATTCGAGTGTTGACATATGTATGTTCTTAATTGCCTTAATTACATTGTCTAATGGCATCCTTACCTCATTGGCATGTCCTCTCCTTTCTTTGGTTAAAATCAATATAAGGTGTTGGGGGGGTTAATGGAACCCCATGATGGAACTCTACCCTATTGGGTATCGGGGCTTTATAAGGGTGTGCGATCATGACACCCCCAGGTATATGATATTTGGTACTCCGATATATCAGGCATGAAAACCCCCTCCTAAGATTACTACAAGACCAATGGTTGAGATCTCTCGGCCCGTGGATCTAACAATCCACAACTTAGGGTGATAAAACAAGAGCTTAGGTCCATCAGGGCCCACAATAGACCCGTCAACAAATCAAATACCACCACGTATCACCCTCTGATACATTAGCTACCACATTGGCACTCCACATCAATATGATGCCACTCTTTCTCTCTTCCTCCATTGGTTTATGGGCGACACGGAAATGGAACCCCATGTGGAACCCTGCCACCGGGGATATCAGGGATTTTCCCCATCGAGGTATAAACTTCGAAAAATCTCGGGCAATCAATACCCTCTACCCTGACTTCTATAGCTTCGATATGATCAACGGTTAGCATTCATTCCATCCATCGATTCAATGTATAGTGTTCCTCATCGATTAACATAGTAATCTCAGTGGTAAACAATTTGTCCTCAGATAGTCAAGATCGACTCTCCTCTCTGGATCAATAGCTATTGTAGCTTGCTAGTTCAACTTACGAATGAAATAGGTCATAGTTTATGTTTTAGATCCGATTCTCTTTTCTCAGGAGACCTGTTACATCAATTATAATATTGTGCATACAGAAAATACATAGACACTCAACCAATCATTTTCCTTATATATTTTCCCATTTACATGTAATTATGTTGTTTGCACAAGCATGTCAAGAATGTGCATTTCACAGTGTGATACATTGCATGTGATAAAAGGATTTGGTCTAATTACACAAGCGTATCTATCCATAAATGCATGCACAAGAAAAACAATCATTCACTCCATCAAGCAGGTTTAAACATTCATGACTATAATTACAGACACTAGCCATTTAATTAAACCTAGTCACACATAGTTTAACCACTACTTATCTATTTTACAAGTTGTGTCCAACCGAATGATTGTGGGTGTACACCTTTCCACCCAACCATAGGCTCATATGCACTTATTCTCATCACTTTGGCCACCCTCGTGCCAAGCTATGATACCACCAGGGAATATCTCTCTCAAGTTAACAACAAAATGTGAAGGTCGCTCTCCTTCACCAATATGGGTATAAACTTCCTCATCCACCTAGCCTAGGCCCCTTTGAGGTCTATCAAATTCCCTCCCGACATCAAGCTCACGACCATCTTGGCTTAGGTTTGGATCATGGATTTTTCAGGCCAACTTTTACTGCCATGCCTTCATGATTTTCCATTGTTGTTTCCCTCACACCATTCCCTCTTATACAACTCTTTCTCTTACACCCAAAACTCAGAGCTTATCTGCTTTGAAAAAAAAACTCAAAACACGAGCCCCCTCTCCTTGGCTCTCTTGTACGTTCTCCTCTCCTCTCTTGCACTCACTCGTGTGGTCTCTCTTCTGCATGCAATACCAATACCCTTGGGAAGGTTCTCAACCTGCCCCCCTCTCAAACTTTGAGTCTTTTTCTTAGGAATCCCATATTACTCACATTTAATGTGGATTCATATGTGATATGTCTATCCTTTTAACTTTGTTGGTAATTATAAATAATTTAAATTTAAATTGTTTGGAAAATTATTTTATATGTTAAAAGAAGTGATTATAATATATATATATATATATATATATATTCTTTTTTCATGGAAAAAATTACCCAAGGTCCCAAAAAAAAATTATTACCTACTAATCAAAGTGGGAATCAAAAACTATATAATGAAAGATATTTGTATAAAATTTAATAAACAAAATGAATAAATTTAAAGTCTTATGTTTAAAAAAATTAGGTGAAAAATTAACAAAAATTTCTAAATATTGCAAAATTTATAGATTTTATTGGATTTTAATTAATAATTTTTTATTTTTAACTTTTTAAATTGTATTTAATTTTATTATTAATTAGAGATAGTTATTTCATAAATGTCAAATAATGTAAGATATCTATTAAAGTTAGAGACTAATCATCATCTATATAGCAATGAATGTTTACAATCTTGTTTGGTTTATTATAACACCCATGGTAATAATGTTTTTTTATTTAAGTAATATTATTTTTTATTTAAACATCCTCATACTCTATTAAAGTTGTGATGTCCTTTTCATTAAAGAGTTTACTTAGTGTTTAAGACTTGTCTTATTACATTATTATTCAAGTAGTTAGGAAGAAATATATGGATAATATCAACTTTCGCTTAAAAAACACTTAGATTCTACAAATAATTTATATCCATTATAATACATTATTCATTTTTTTTAAATCTCAAAATGATCCAAGTGGATATTGGTGGTCATCCATCTATTCCAACTGGCTCAAAATAGTCTTCTGACAATTTACTATTTTTAACATTTTTTCTGTTCCTAAACTACTGGGGACATTTTGATAACCAAAGGCTCTGATTGAGCCCCCAAATGAATCTCCTCGATGATACCTTTCCAACGAGCTATCATGCGCCCCAAACAGAGATTGTATGTCAAAGTTAGGCCCCTAGGACGTTGATACACCAAACTACCCAAAATGGGGTCCACAAAATTGTTGGCTTTTCATCTTCCGAGGTTAGGGTTTTGGGATTTTATTTATGTTAAAAATTCCTTTGGAGCCTCATTGTAACAATCATCTTCTTGTGAATGAGTGTAGCCGTCACATCCCTTCTTAGAGATAAGTTGTTACCATTCTAGCGAGTCTTTCACTCTGTATTTTTACAGGTACATTTTGTACATTAATAGAAATTGTGTGTTA
>ML857449.1:36423-48434 GCA_009831015.1 Picea engelmannii
AAATCAAGAAATGATAAAGTAAGGTGACAAAATCAAGAAGGAATATTTAAATGTTAAAGTATTGGAGAACTTTCTATTTATGGAAAATGGTTAACCCTAAAATAAGGAAAATAGGTTAAGTGACCTAGAAATGGGTTAAGTGACCTAAAAATGGGTTAATTGACCTAAAGGATGAAAGTATAAATAAGATAGCAATGGTCTCTTTTAGATCATCCTTTTTGTGGATCAATGGAGAGCTTCTTGTGGGAATATATTTTGGAGTATTGATGGAGAGCTTCTTGAGCATTTTTGGTGTGGAACACTTGAGGATATTGAAGATATATAGGTGAATGAGGTAACCAATGATATCTAAGCCTAAATTCTTAGGAAATTGAAGAAAAGAAGGCCGAAATGCAAGAAAGGATAAATTCTTTTGATGGTGCTTTCTAAGGTATGTTATTTACAGGTCATCTCACCATTTTCGCTATAACTCTTTTTATATAATGATTCAAATACTGAAATTTCTATGAAAGTGAGAAAACATAGCCAAGTATCTGTGGTTAAAAATTCAGCTTGTGGGTCGTTGTAGTTTGGGAGTTACACTCTGTGGAAAATAGGGTTTGTGGCTAGTCCTGAAACTAGTCAAAATCAGGTGTTTCGAGTAAAAACATCATAACTTATTCATAACAGATCCAAATTCAGTGAGACAAATTGTGTTGGTTATATTACAGTTTGTAGTATGCTCTATAACAGTTTCAGATCTATTCATCAAATATTTTGTGTGGGGCACGCTCTACAAGGTCGCTCTCTAGAATAAGACAAAATTCAGCAAGGTATGCCATTTTTGCTATAACTCCTTTTCTAAGAGGTTACAAGTAGTTCCACTTGGAGGAATTGCATAAAACACATTGAAGAACATTGTGTATCAGCTTTATATCTTTATTCATTACAGGTACAAATTTATGATTATTTCAAGTTAGGGTTGTTGACTAATCCAAAACTAGTCATGGTTGAGACAAGCAGTTGATGAGTTGGCACATACATGAGGTGTATAGTTGATGACATTGGTACATATTGATGAGTCATTGTTGATGAGTAGTTGACACATGATTGGTATATACTTGGTACATGGTTGGATGCACTTGTTTATGGTACAGGTTGATTACAGGTTGTTTGGCACAAGTTGGTGCATGGTTGATGCTCTTGTTTATGGTACAGATTGATATATGTTGAGGATTGTTGACTCATATTAGTTGGTGCTGAGAATGCAAGTTGAGTCTTGCATATAGAGCTGGTGATCTTGTAGAGTTTTACTCTATTCAGTTGTTGCTGATAAACCCCAAGGATTGTAGTCCGTAATAAAAAGAAAATTGTACATATATCTTGTGTTCTTTGTGTTCATTGTGGTGATGACTTGTTGATGATATATTGTTGATATATGTTGTTTATATGTGCTTACATCTAACTGGTTATAAATGAAAACAATGGGTAATGAATAAATGTTGAATGCTAATTGATGAGTTTTTGTGCAAGAGGGAAGTTTTGGGAAAAAGAGCCCCACACTCATTCACCCCCCCTCTAAGTGTGGTAGGTGTGTCCAACACTTACTGGGAGAAAACTTCCATAGAGGAGTCTAGAATATATGGGGCCGAGCCCACTTGGGATTTTTTTTGGATGCAGTCAAGGAACAATATTACCCTATTGGTAACTATGAAAACCAATACATGAGATGGACCACATTGTAGCAAGAGAGGGGCCAAGCAGTGTCAGAGTTCACCAATGCCTTCCATACATTGCACACCAAGTTGGGTATCAAAGACCCCGAGTGACATTTGGTTCTAAAATACAGTGGGGCTCTACACAGATACATCCAAATTTAAATGTATTTTTTGGGCATCTCATCACTGGGTGTTTCTTATCGATATGTTGTTAAAATCCAGTAGAAATTTAAGGACTAGAGAAAGCCGTATTTTGGGTCTGCAGATCCGCAAGAACCAAAGCTTGATAAAGACGTCCCTAACAAACAACCTCTCAACAACCATTCCAAGACACAAGAAAATAAGGGTAAGGGAAAGAAAAAGAATGACACTAGAAAATGGTGCGACTTCCACAAAATCCCCTGGCACAACATCGATGAATGTCGCTCAAAACAGTCATTGGTGGCCGAGATCAAAGAAAAAGTTATGAACCCATATTCAGAAGATGATTTAGAAAATAATGGAAGGAGACAGATTATCAATGTATATCCCACTTCTATTGTCGCGACTGCAACAATTCAACCAAAAGAACCAGTATATCCTGAAGAGGGGGAGCGCCTTTTTCATTCACAAATGTGGGTGAAGGGTACCCTGATGCATTTTATTTTTTATAGCAAAATCCAGAAGAACCTCAAATCAACAGATGTCATCAAACAATTGGGATTGTCGACAACACCACACACACAACCATACAACATTGGGTGGATTCTCCAGGGACGAGACCTCTGAGTCAGCCAACAGTGTTGATTGTCATACGACATCCATCCTTTCAAGGATGAGGTATTATGTGATGTTTCCCCATTGGATGGTTGTAATGTTATGTTGGGTCAGCCATATATGTGGAAGCACCATACTATTTATGAGTCTCAACCTCGTAGTGTCATTGTTACTCTGGGGAGTCATCTCTATATGATACCAGAGGTAATTCCAAATACTTTCCCACTTAAACAGTTCCGCAAGGTAGCATCTTATACTACAAAACATAGCTTCTTCACAGTATGTTTAAAAGGTGAACATAAGAACACAACAACCACTACAGCCTCAGTCCAAGCACCTTATGTCCAACAAAATCATATCGATAAGATTGAATCAAAGCACAAGGAATCCTTCTGCACACAATCATCTCATGTAGCCATACTGGTTAAAAATGTCCAACCCTTCCAGCCACAGGTTTGTGACATCCTTCAACAAGCTAAGCAACACAACTTCTCCAACAAGGAAAGCAAATCATCAAGATGCAAATTCAGCAAACGATTTTCCCTCTACCCCGGGAACTCAATGCAATGGAGACCACCTAAGGAAGGAGGATTGATCTAGGTGTATATCGGTGGCCACCCACCTATTCCAACTGGCTCAAAACAGTCTTCTGACAATTTACTATTTTGAGCAATTTTTCGGTTCCTAAACTTCTGGGGCCATTTTGAGGGAATAAATGAATATTTTTTGGGATCGAGCACCTCAATAACTATCGAAGTCCCTAATTGAGCCCCCAAAATGAATATCCTCGACGATACGTTTCCAACATGCTATCATGCACCCCAAACAGAGATCGTATGCCAAAGTTACGCCCCTGGGAAGTTGATACACCAAACTATCCAAAACGGGGTCCACAAAATTGTTGGCTTTCCATCTTCCGAGGTTAGGGCTTTGGGATTTTATTTATGTTAAAAAGGCATTTGGAGCCTCATTGTAACAATCATCTTCTTGCGAATAAGCATATCCATCACATTGTTTCTCAGAGATAAGATGTCACCATTCTAGCGAGTTTTTCACTTTGTATTTTTACAGTTATGTTCATTTCGCACATTAATAGAACTTGTGTATTACTGTATATATGTGTCTCTTTTTATATATATGATATATCTATGTTATATTATTGGATCTCTTGCAATATCTCTGTATATTTATGTGTTATATCTTCGCTTTCATTTCGTGTCGAAAATAATCTGGATTAGTGGTATTAGAGCAGGTTTCTCTTGATCATTTTTTCAGTTGGGTCTCGAGCTTGTCTCTCTTGAGGAAAATTTCTCTCGCACAACCAAGAAACCCTCCATGTTGGAAGAAAATAAAAACAACAAAGCATAAGATTCTATTAATATGTTGCTTTGAGCAAGCTCTCACACGATAGAGGGATGAAATGATGACAACAGGTGTGTCTTCATCAAGCATCCACTTTGGAGGCACCTCACCTTTCAAGTTACAAGTTAATTTTGATATTCCTATATTTGAAGGACAGATAGATGTGGATTCCCTAGAAAAATAGTTAAATATGCTAGAAGGTTATTACTTTGTTCACCATTTCTCTAACGGGGAAAAGATCACCTTCGCACTCCTTAAGGCTCTCCCCCATGTCAAGCATTGGTGGGAAACTTACTGGGAGCAAAGTTCCATAGAGGAGTCTAGAATATATGGTTTCGATCTCACTTGGTATTTTTTTGCGGACGTGGTCAAGAAAAAATATTACATTGTTGGTAACTATGAAGACTAGTACATGAGATGGACCAAACTACGGCAAGAGAGGGGCCAAACAATTTCCCCAAAATGAATCTCCTCGATGATACCTTTCTAAATATCTATTGTGCGCCCCAAATGGAGATAGTATGCCAAAGTTACGCCTTTGGGAAGTTGATACACCAAACTACCCAAAATGGGGTCCACAAAACTGTTGGCTTTTCATCTTCTAAGGTTAAGGTTTTGGGATTTCCTTTATGTTAAAAATTTCTTTGGAGCCTCATTGTAACAATCATCTTCCTGCGAATGAACATAGCCATCACATCTCTTCTCATAGATAAGTTGCCACCATTCTAGCAAGTCTTTCACTCAGTATTTTTACAGTTTTGTACATTTCGCACATTAATAGAAATTATGTATTACTATATATATGTAGCTCTTGTTATATATCTGATATATATATGTTATATTATTGGATCTCTTGCAATATATATGGATATTTTTGTGTTATATCTCTACTCTCATTTCATGCCGAAAATAATTTGGATCAGTGGTATCAGAGCAAGTTGTTGTTGATCATTTTTTCAGTGCATGTCCCCGACGAGGTCCGAGTATAGAAATTTGGGTCTCGATCTTGTCTCTCTTGAGGAAAATCATTCTCGCACACCCAAGAAACCCTCCATGGTGGAAGAAAATAAAAATGACAGAGAAGAAGATTCTATTAATATGTTGCTTGAGCAAGCTCTCATGCGACGAAGGGATGAAATGATGGAGAATTTTTCCCACATCCTTCAACGCCTTCCAATAACAACAAGCACGTCTTCATCAAGTGGCCACTTTGGAGGCACCTTTCCTTTAAAGGTACAAGTTAATTTTTATATTCTCGTATTTGAAGGACAGATAGATGTGGATGCCCTAGAAAAATGGTTAAATCTGCTAGAAGGTTATTTCTTTGTTCACAATTTATCTGACATAGAAAAGATCACCTTTGCACTCCTTAAGGCTCTCTCCCATGTCAATAATTGGTGGGAAATTTACTGGGAGCAAAGTTCTTCAGAGGAGTCTGGAATATATGGGTGCGAGCCCACTTGGGATTTTGTTTTGGATGTGGTAAAGGAACAATATTACCGTGTTGGTAACTATGAATACCAATACATGAGATGGAGAACACTGTGGAAAGAGAGGGGCCAAGCAATGTCGGATTTCACCAATACCTTCCATACCTTGCACACCAAGCTGGGTATCAAAGACTTTGAGCGAAATTTGGTTCTAAAATATTGTGGGGCTCTACGCAGATACATCCAAAGTGAAATGTATTTTCTAGACATCTCATCACTATGTGCTACTTATTGCTATGTTGTTAAAATCAAGAAGAAATTTAAGCACTAGAACAAGCGGGAGTTTGGGTTTTCAAGTTCGCAACAACCAAAGCATGATAAATGCATCCCTAAGAAACAACCTCTCGATAACCAGTCCAATACACAAGAAAATAAGGGTAAGGGAAAACAAATAATGACACTTGAAAATGGTGCAACTTCCACAAAATCCCCTGGCACAACACCGATGAATGTCACTTAAAATATTCATTGGTGGTTGAGATCAAAGAAAAAGAGTTGAACCCAGATTCGAAAGATGATTCAGAAAATAATGGAAGGAGACAGATTATCAACGCAAATCCCACTGCTATTGTTACGACCACAATAATTCAACCAGAAGAACCAACAAATTTTGAACAAGGGGAGCGCCTTTTTCATTCACAGATGTGGGTGAAGCAGACCCTGCTGCATTTTATTGTTGATAGCAGAAGCCAGAAGAACCTCATCTCAGTAGAGGTCATCAAACAATTGGGATTGTCTATAAAACCACACATGAAACCATACAACATTGGGTGTCTTTGCTAGGGACAAGACCTCTGTGTCATGAAGCAGTGCTAATTATCATACAACATCCATCCGTTCAAGGATGAGGTATTATGTGATGTTTCCCAACTGGATGTTTATGATGTTCTGTTGGGAAAACCATATATGTGGAAGCACCATGTTATTTATGAATCTCGACTCTGTGGTGCCATTGTTACTCTCGAGGGTCATCTCTAAAGAATACCAGAGGTATTTCCAACTACTATCCCACCTAAACAGTGTCTCAAATTAGTATCTCATACTACAAAATTCAGCTTCTTCACAGTCTGTTCAAAAGGTGAACAGAAGAACATCGTAACCATTACAACCTCAATGCAAAAACCTTTTGTCCAACAGAAGAACGTCAACAAGATTGAAGCAAAGTGCAAGGATTCCTTCTGCACATAGTCATCTCATGTAGCCAGACTAGTTAAAAATTTCCAACCCTTCCAGCCACAGCTTCTTGACAGCCTTCAAGAAGCTAAACAACACAACTTCTCTAGCAAGGAAAGAAATTCATCAAGATGTAGATTCAACAAACGTGTTTCCCTCTCCCTGGGGCACTCAACACAATGGAAACCATTGCTTCCTAAGGAGGGAGGATTGATCCAGGTGGATATCGGTGGCCACCCACCTATTCCAACTAGCTCAAAACAATCTTCTAGTAATTTACTAGTTTTAGCAGTTTTCCAGTTCCTAAACTTCCAGGGCCATTTTGAGGGCCTAAATGAAGATTTTTCAGGATCGAGCACCTCAATGATGGCCAAAGTCTCTGATTGAGCCCTCAAAATGAATCTTCTCGATGATATATTTCCAACGATCTATCGTGTGCCCCAAACGAAGATTGTATTCCAAAGTTATGCCCCCTGGAAGTTGATACACCAAACTACCCAAAACGGGGTCCACAAAGTTGTTGGCTTTTCATCTTCCGAGGTTAGGGTTTTAGGATTTTATTTATGTTAAAAATGCCTTTGGAGCCTCATTGTAACAATCATCTTCTTGTGAATGAGCGTTGTCATCACATCTCTTCTCAGAGATAAGATACAACCATTCTAGTGAGTCTTTCACTCTGTATTTTTACAGTTCTGTACATTTCGCACTTTAATAGAAATTGTGTATTACTATATATTTGTGCCTCTTGTTATATATATGGTATATATTTGTTATAGTATTGGCTCTCTTGCAATATCTTTGTATATTTTTGTGTTATATATCCACTCTCATTTCATGTCGAAAATAATCTGGATCAATGATATCAGAGCAGCCTGATCTTGACCATTTTTTCAGTGCATGTCCCCAATGAGGTCCTAGTATAGAAATTTAGGTCTCTATCTTGTCTCTCCTGAGGAAAATCACTCTCGCATGCCCAAGAAACCCTCTATGGAAGAAGAAAAGAAAAACAACGGAGTAGAAGATTTTATTAATATGTTGTTTAAGCAAGCTCTCACGCGACAGAGGGACGAAATGATGGATAATTTTTCCCACATCTTTCAACGTCTGCTGATAACAACATGTGTGTCTTCATCAAGAGGCCACTTTGCATAAACCTCGCTTTTCAAGGTACAAGTTAATTTTTATATTCTTGTATTTGAAGGACAGATAAATGTGGATGCCCTGGAAAAATGGTTAAATCTTCTAGAAGGTTATTTCTCTGTTAAAAATTTATCCAACAGGGAAAATATCACCTTCGCACCCCTTAAGGCTCTCCCCCATGTCAAACATTGGTGGGAAACTTACTGGGAGACAATTTCCACATAGTCTGGAATATATGGTGCCGAGCCCACTTGGTATTTTTTCGTGGATGTGATCAAGGAACAATATTACCCTATTGGTAACTATGAATACCAATACATGATATGGACCACAATGTGGAAAGAGAGGGGCCAAGCAGTGTTAGATTTCACCAATACCTTCCATACCTTGCACACCAAGTTGGGTATCAAATACTTCGAGCCACATTTGGTTCTGAAATACCATGGGGATCTACACAAATACATCCAAACTGAAATGTATTTTCTAGAAATCTCATCAGTGGGTGATGCTTATCAATATGTTGTTAAAATCGAGAAAAAATTTAAGTACCAGAACAAGAGGGAGTTTGGGTTTGCAAATCCGCAACATTCAAAGCATTATAATGACGACCATAACAAACATCCTTCTGACAACCAGTCCAAGCCACAGGAAAAGAAGGGTAAGGGAAAGACAAAGAATGGCACTGGAAAAGGGTGTGACTTCCACAAAATCCCCTAGGACAACACCGATGAATGTCGCTCAAAACAGTCATTGGTGGCATAGATTAAAGAAAAAGAGTCGAACCCAAATTCAGAAGTTGGTTCAGAAAATAATGGAAGGAGACAGATTATCGATGCATATCCCACTGCTATTGTCATGATTGCAACAATTCAACCAAAAGAACCAGCAGATCCTGAAGAGGAGGAGTAACTTTTTCATTCAAATATGTGGGTGAAGGGGACCCCAATGCATTTTATTGTTGATAATGGAAGCCAAAAGAACCTTGTCTCATTAGAGGTCGTCAAACAGTTGGGATTGTCGACAACACCACACCTCCAACCATACAACATTGGGTGGCTTCGTCGTGGATGAGACCTCCATGTCATCCAACAGTGTCAGTTGTCATACAACATCCAACCCTTCAAGGATGAGGTATTATGTCATGTTTCCCCACTAGATGTATGTGATGTTCTGTTGGGCCAACCATATACATGGAAGCACCATGTAATTTATGAGTCTCGACCCCATAGTGTCATTGTTACTCTCGGGGGTCATCTTTGTAGGATACCAGAGGTATTTCCAACTACTTTCCCACATAAATAGTGCAGCAAGGTAGTATCTCATACTACAAAATTCATCTCCTTCATAGTTTGTTCAAAAGGTGAACAAAAGAACATCGCAACCACTGCAACCTCAGTCCAAGCACCTTCTGTCCAGCAGAAGCAAGTCGACAAGATTGAATCAAAGTGTAAGGATTCCTTATGCACACATTCATCTCATGTAGACAAACTATTTTAAAAGGTCCAACCCTTCCAACCATAGGTTCGTGACAACCTTCAACAAGCTAAGCAATGCAACTTCTCCATCAAGGAAAGCAACTCATAACGATGCAAATTTAGCAAACACTTTTCCCTCTCCCCCAGGAGCTCAACGCAATGGAAACCATTGCTTCCTAAGGAGGGAGGGTTGATCCAGGTGGATATCGGTGTCCACCCACCTATTCCAACTAGCTCAAAACAGTCTTCTGGCAATTTACTATTTTTAGCATTTTTTCAGTTCCTAAACTTCCGAGGCGATTTTCAGGGCCTAAATGAATATTTTTCGGGATCGAGCACCTCAATTATCACCAAAGGATTCGATTGAGCCCCCAAAATGAATCTCCTCGACGATACCTTTCCAACGAGTTATTGTGCGCCCCAAACGGAGATCGTATGCCAAAGTTGCGCCCCTGGGAAGTTGCTACACCAAACTACCCAAAACGAAGTCCACAAAAGTATTGGCTTTTCATCTTCCAAGGTTAGGGTTTTGGGATTTTCTTTATGTTAAAAAGTCCTTTGGAGCCTCATTGTAACAATTATTTTCTTGCGAATGAGTGTGGCCATCACATCTCTTCTTAGAGATAAGATGTCACCATTCTAGTGAGTCTTTCACTCTGTATTTTTACAGTTCTGTACATTTTGCACATTAATAGAAATTATGTATTACTGTATATATGTGCCTCTTGTTATATATCTGATATATCTTTGTTATAGTATTGGCTCTCTTGCAATATCTATGTATATTTATGTGTTATATCTCTGCTCTCATTTCGTGCCGAAAAAAATCCGGATAACAAAAGTAAGAAAAACCACTATCCCATATTTCTTTATAACCTTATGATTAACTACAATCTTGTATCGTTTTATCTTTTCTATTTTTATATTTCTTTAACACCTTTTCAAACAAAATTTTGATGTACTTTCTTTCTTTATTTTATAATCACTTTAATGTATTTCTTTTATAATGTAAATATCTATATTTTATTAATTTTAATGTAATATATTTTTTCCTAATTATGTGTAATTTGTATATGATGTAAATAATTATGCATACCAATTATAAGACAAATATAATTTATACGAAACTACCAAAATCTTTGGTATTTGGAAGTTAGCTTTGGACTAATGATGTAATAACATTCTCCCTCACTCTATCGCATCATCCTCTTTCACCCTATATTAACATTATTATTGATTTTAGTGATAATGTATGTATTGTTTTTATATTGTGGTTGTTATTTGTGTGATGTTACATATTACCTTACTATAATGACATATTCTTATGTTGATATTTTGTTGCATGTTAACACTCTTTTTTAATTATATATATGAAATTAATCTCAAATATATAATAATTATAAGATAGAAATGATTTATAAAAACATACATATTAACTTTTAAATACAAATCTATAAATTAAT
Source organism: Picea engelmannii (assembly GCA_009831015.1). Classification (NCBI taxonomy): domain Eukaryota; kingdom Viridiplantae; phylum Streptophyta; class Pinopsida; order Pinales; family Pinaceae; genus Picea; species Picea engelmannii. Next base: position 46,980 of record ML857449.1, read on the forward strand.
ATAATGACATATTTATATTAATATAATATCACTCTATAAATATATAAAGAATTTCAAAAAAAAAAAATTAATCACAATGAAATATAATTACATCATAGTTGTCACATCCTTGATCTACATTTTTTCCTTACCTTCCTTAGCTATTCTAGATAATCTCATCAAATAACAACTTACTTCCTTTAACATATCCTTGTTCCAAATTTAATCCTTAATTACTTTGTATATAGGTTCCCACAAAGATAACAAAATATATATTTTTTTTTAATTGAAAAAACTATATCAGTCTATACCAAGATGAAAAGAGCTCCACAAACTAGGGAATGTTAAACCTAGCTAACTAAAAAGGCTAAATTTCTTCATTCCAATATTTATTATAGAGTGAGTCAAAAGAATTATTTATCACCATCTTTTCATTAATAACTTGATGGAGAGACTAGGATAGAACATGAACAAGGTCTTCAACCATGTCTAACATAGACATGGTTGATGGGATAAATTCTTTAAACCTTATTTTCATTATAGTTAAAAAAAAATGTAATGCTTCGCCAAATTTTTGAGTCACGGGAATGCGGAAAAATGCATATAAGAAAATTGTAGAAGCACCTCCCAAATTTTAGGGAATGTCATAGGGGACGTCAGATCTTCAATATAGGAAACCCTAATTGAAATATTGAAAAAAAAAATTAAAATATATGAAACTCGAAACATAAATGATAAATGATAAATCATCGAAATTGTATAATCTTCTATATAACAATGTAACATAATAATTAATAAACATAAATCATTTATAATTTATCATCATTGTATTTCTCATTATATTTAGAAATTTGAAAAAGTTGAGGATATAGTCTTATAAATCTAAGTGTTAAGATAAGTTGATAATCCGTACAAGTTTATAACATACACATGAAAAAGTGAAAAACAATCATATGGAAATGAAAATTGTGAACTCAAATGTCTGAGGACTTAAAGGGTAAAGTCTTGGACAACAATGTCTCCAACTTAACACTATCCAACAACAATGTCTCCACTATCCAACACCCTCACCTCTTGAACACTCCAACAACCATTGATTGAAGGCTCAAGTCTATGATACAAGCACAAGTTGAAGGCTTTAGCTAACACAACCCATGGGTTGAAACTTGAAGGCATTTGAAACTCACACAAGTAATGGGTTCAGGACCAAGGTCTCACATGGATCAAGGTAAATCGAAACCCTCTCATACAACAACAAGACCACACACAATTGACCCCTCTCACACAACCACAATAGAGACAAATGAAGAATCACAAATAAAGAACAATATGTGGAAAATGGCAATCACAAGTAGATGAAAAATATATGGAAATAGTAAGGAGAATGAACAAATGAAGATAAAGTGGAGTAGCTTAGGTTACATTTAAATTTATATAGTCATTTATTTTATTTTGTTTTGTTTTTTCTAAAACATT
>ML857450.1:11687-31605 GCA_009831015.1 Picea engelmannii
CTTTGAAAAAAAATAACAAAGCCTCACCCACTGAGACAAAGGCCTGGAGGCGTAGGCGAGATTGACGAACTCCGTTATCACTTTGAGGTTTTATGGTTTTCTGTTATTCTTGCTTATTTCCAGATCTGTATATTAATTAATGGATTCTATGTTTCCTCTTTAATTATTCCTCTTTCATTAAGTTCCTAAATGGTAATTTAACTCATGAAAAAATAACTCAACCATTGTCGTTAAAAGATCTTTTCGGATCAATACCCCACAACTAATTTAAGGAGACCCTACTAGAATATGGTAGTCATGCTATGCAGATTGTACGGGGAACTAGATGCAACCCATTTTCCCTTATCATACATTCCCCTAATTTATTTCTTTGCAGATGTAGGGGTCTCATTCAACTGGGCAGACATATTTTTTGAGAATCTGAAAGATGTTATTTCTGTAGTTACACAAGCACAACCAGGAAGATTCCCTATTTTCCATATGTATTCATATCTTCTAGACATAATGTGCATCGATCACAGGTACCCAAACATGGGATGGAGTTGATTTCTCATTGATTCCACTATCCACATCAACTGCAAGGTGATTTTGGAGTAGAAATATCGAAGATATTATCAAAGATTCTATGAACACTTCCTTTCCCTATTGTACGAGTTTATTTTTTGCACCTCCCCACCTTGTATGACTGACAAGGAAATAATAGTTGTAAGAAGGATTTGGGATTGGTATTTAATGGAATAAGGTACATATATAAGGATATATGGTGTAATTAAACCACCCCACACCCCATCTACTTCCTTGGATCGTCCCTGAAAATCTTGTGCTCTAGGAAGTGGCATATCAAACTACCATACATGGGGTTGGAGGAATGATATATAAATAAAAGAAAGCAATTTGGCATCCACTACCTCTTTACATTGACAATTATTTCTTTCAAAACACCAAACAAGCCCAGGAGGAAGTAGACGTATTGCTTTCCTACCTTTTTGGAGAGGAAAGATTCAGGAGGCACAATCCTAAGAACATCATCAAAGAGAATTTTCATAGCACGAGACTCCCATAAGAGTACACTAATGAGTTATGGGAAGGAGAATAATTACATCAAAACATCAAGACTTACGACGAGGTCATTTTCAACAGGCAAGGCCATCCATAAGGGAGAATCACAGACGAAGAAGCTACAACAACAACAACCAGAAAATATGCAGAGAGAGATCAAGCTGAAAGATCTTCCCCCATATCTGTCTCAACTAATTCAGGTTCCACATAGGAGGATGAAGAGGAACCAACAAATAAAAATAAAAGTATTGAAGTGGAGGAATGATTCTAAAAAGAAACAAAAATTAGAAGCTGACAACAAAAATGCCAGGGAAGAAAATGAAAAAGCAAAGGCTGAAGAAAAAGCTGCTATAGAAAAAGAAAAAGAGTTAGCTGAAGTGGTAAGAATAGCAGTAGAATTAGCAGAAAAAGAAGTAGCAGATAAAGTTGTTGAAAAAGAAAGGTAGGAGAAGAATACATATGATAGAGAGGGTGACGCACACCCAATGGAATTGGATATCCTTGGAATGTCCACCGCATGTGTAGAAGCAGAAAAAATGAGAAGTGGTTTAGGTCTCGGACCTTGGGAACCTTTTCAGTCATCCAAAATATTGGATCTATGCAGTTTCACATACGATAGTAAAAACGAACGAATTGTGCAAGAAAGAGTGAAAAAGGTTCCAATAGTAGAAGGATCCCCTTTTTTCAGTAGTTACTCAGGTCCACGTCATAGGAGATGTTAGGGAAGACCATGTGGCAACAACTAGGGAAGGATTTCCAGTTATGGATGCAACCCTAGAGAATATACATAGGTTGTTCCAACAGAACGAAGAAAAAGAGATGAGGATCAAAGAGCTGGAAGAGCGGCTCCAACAAGTAAAGATTGATGAAATGAATCTTCTCTATTTTAATACCATCACAAAGAAAGTGAGGAATGATTTGGAAGGTGCCATCAGTCACATGTATTCCAATCTTCATCTCTTCCAAAATGTGGCTACAAAAGTTATTGAACAAAACAACCGGATACAAATGCAACTAACACAATACAACACTATCTGTGAAGGTATAGCAGGCATTGATACCTGGATAAAAGAGAATTTTGATGCACCTCTGGAGTTGTATAGACCCTCAAAATAATCAAGGAATAAATACCTATATGCATTATATCATTTCCAGCAGGTAGGGAAAAGGGTAGACAAATAAGTAACCAAGGCAATGGGGATCTGGTCAAGGACTCACAAAGCTACCCAAGAGTTGATAAGGAATGGTCATCTCCTAATATTAGATGAAATTGGGAATAATTTGGTCACAAAAGAGTTAGTGAATGCATTCAAGGAAAGTACGAGTTTAAAGAGACAAATAGTCGAAGCAACAACCATTGTCTCTACCGATATTATTAACCAACATCTACTATAGTCGGTGAAGCTTCACACTATGATACAATATTATATGACAAGAATGGAGAAATATATATGTGCCCTTGATGATAACATCACCATGAATGAAGAAACATTGGAAAAACTATCTTACAGGAGGATTGAGTCACTATATAACCAGTTGGAAGTTTGAAGAACTTATATCCAAAGCAAAAGTTCATAGGAAAAGGACAAACAATTGTTTTCCTTTCGTCCTTTTCCTAACTACTTCAAATTTCATCCTTTCTTCCACTTGTCATGAGAAAGGAGAAGGTGAATAGTTTTGTAACTTCATGTTCAAGAAGAAGGAGAAAAGACAACTAGGAGTTACTACCTTTTGTATAAAATAGACTAGAGACTCCGTTAACAAATACTTTTTTTTTGGATTTTTAAGCATTGTATAGACCCAAGAACTTTTTCAAGAACTTATACAGTGTTAATGAATATTGAGAAGCCCTCGGGGAATACATGTTATAGAAGGAATTCTATGTAGAACCTGATCAAAGATTTGAACTACTTCCAGTGAAGATATTTGTTGTTTCTATGGATTGTAAGAATGCTTTGTTTGTTTTAGACTAATTCTTATACAATCTTTGATGTTCTGCAGTTATTGAGATTTCTTTGAATATTTCAATGCCTTGAGTTTTTTGGGTTATTACAGTATATGTTGTTGTGATCTATAATAATCTAATTATTCACGTATGTATTCTATTGACTGCAATCTTTCTCTTTTTATACAACTAACTCTATTAAAGTTGTGTAAATTTTTGGTTGCATTATAACTCACCGGTTACTCTAGCATGCTCCTAGATAGGATAAGTTAGCATAGATTAGTTGTCTTTACATACATATTATTCATCTACATATTTGCATTACATCCACCCACTTCATCGGTACATCGGACTGTAACCGGTATGAAAACCAAAAGACAATAATAAATGGAAGTTGGGCCAAATTCTGGATGGGACTCCTAATCCAAACAATGTATAGTCTAATTGGAACCTTATACCGGGGAGTGCCCCTTGCTGTTGTCGGGAGAATTTGAACCCATCAACAGCTACCATGTATAATGTTGGAATCAAATAACAATAATATATGCCTCTACCACTTCCTACAAGACCTTACTTTGACTAATGCGCTGGTCAATCCCAAGGGTATGACCCAGAGATCATACTGAAGTCTAGAAGCAGACTTGTGACTATCCTACTCCCTCATCCTCATATGATGGCATACTAGATGAATATCAGTCATCAAGGGATATGATACTCCTCGAGGTTCACCCATAGACTCACGGATCCTAGGAAATCAAAACTCGATGGAATTCCTGAGGACTTTGTCGGGAGATATCCTTGGGGAAAACACCCCACAACTCCACTTTATACTACCACATACCAATGATATCCCTTCATACTACTCCCTATCATTGAGTTGTCTTGTACCATCCTATATATTGTAGGAGATACTATATCCATCACTCTGTTGATGTTTACTGAACCTGTATCCAAGATCATGTCCATGTATGTCATATATCTCTCCACCCAATCCATGGATGCATATACTTCCTTGTGGCCTAGTCCTTAAGAAATTCTTTTAACTATCTCCTTCATAGTTAAGCCTTGATCCATTAGTGGGCTATGAAAAATAAGTGCATGGTCAAAGCCCCTTGCATCGAACCTGTCCTCAAGAACCTACAACTCTAAATGCTCCTCGTGCAGGATCGTCACAAGAGTCTCCTCCTTTGAATCATGAGTGCCACTCATGACCTCATGTGTCATGGCTTCTGAGGATGATGGAGTATCTATTGTTGTCAATGATGGAGAGCGTGCCAAACTCAGTTGGTAAAAAATATCCTCAACTTCCCTTTCCTTTTCTTCAATGAACTTAAGAGAAAGGTCCCTATCCATGAACAAGTGAAAATAATCATATTTCATTTCCTCTAGTGTCTCTTTGATGATTCTCAATTGGGTACTACTGAATCCATTTTCAATTCCCTTTTCCCTCTCCTCTAGATGGGTTTTCCACATAAATTCTTCAATAAATTTATGAGCACCATCTACCCTCGTCAACACCCACACAATTTGTTCCACTGTGACCAATAGTTGGTTCTCCAAATCACACAATTTTATTTCATCAACATGGAGTGGGATGTCACATAAAGGATAAATTGACTCATTATATTATGTCGTGCAATTTGGACTACCTTCCTCATACAAGTTTTTTGATCTTCTCTCATCCCCTAAATCAACCCCTTCATTGTCATCCTCCACACATAGGTCCCAATATTTTTCATATTCTAGTACAATCATGTCTGCATCATCATAGATGTCATAAACATGATGAAGTGTTGAATTCCCTCTTAAAACATCCTCATCATCAACATCACACACAGGGAGAGATGTTGAATCCTTAACATCGACTGATTGGAACATCTTGTCATACTCATCATAAGTAGGGAAAGGTGTTGTATCTTCATCTTCTCCATCTAGCACACTAGTTTCATCGGCCTCATTGGTTAGTTATAATGATGTATCATAGGATGTTGTTTGGTATTCCTCTCTACACACCTCCTTTGCATGGCTAGATGATTATCCTTCTACCATCCTTCATGCTCGTCCTTATTTACTTCTTGCCCCATGCTTTTAAAATAATCCTCGTCCAAATCCTTAGGCCAACTTCCATACCAAAGAGTGTAAAAGATTTTAAAGGAACATCTTGCAAAAATATCTTCACTCAATGTCAAATACTCCTGAAAGTAAGGCATGATTTGTTTCCCTCTAGCATCTCCTTGGCTCATTGAAGAATTTGCCAAGTTTTATCCATGAATACTAGAGTTGTATTTATTCCCTTGTTCATGGAATGCATTGTTGATTCCTACTTTATTTGTAACCCATTCATGTATTATGAAATCATGGGATGGAAAGATCACCAACTCGGATACCATTGTAATGTCCCCAGTGGGAATATACTAGGAAAATAATGGTTTGTTTTCCAATATGTAGTTTTGGTTATGCTCTTCTCCAAACACATATGTTGTTAAGATGATTGAGGAATTTCTACAAACTTTTTTTATCATAACCCATAGATAGACATCTTGAAAACATGTTGGATTCAATCTAAATACACTAGAAAATATAAGAGATAATATGGCACTTTATTAATAGTACAATCTTGATCGCACAATACAATATCTAGGGTTGTTGCAACAGTTGTGACAAATCAACAAACATACAAAAATGAAACCAAAACCTGATGTAGTTCCCTGATCTCCTCTAGAATATGGTTCCTCCTCCAATCTATAAAAATACTAACTCCAAATCTCCAAACCCTCTTCAAAATGATACCAAACCCTTGTGAGGGTTCTTCAAGATTCAAGCTCTCGTTGGAGATGATGTCGAGCTACTTTGATACTGACTGTAGTGATCCGTCTGTTTCACCCAAGTATCTCTACAACTTCATTTTGGAGATATATTCATGGGAAAATTATATATAATCGGTGATGCCTCGCGAGATTAGGTTGGACAATGAGAAATGCCTTGCAGGACCCCCTGTACTCGTCATGCGATGATGCCTCAACAACTCTATGGAAAATGAGATCCATCCCTCATAAAATACATGAACCTCCTGACCACTTTGATGATGTCATGATCACCACCAAAAATCCCACAGATCCTTACCTACAAACTGATACCAAGCCAAAAATGAAGCAAAGTTGAAGATCCTGGATGGATCCTCCTCCTTGTCTAGCTAGGGTGGATATTGCACCATCAAAACTAAAATGCAATGGAAGAGTTTTTATAAACCCTAATGCAACAATGGCTCCAAGAGCACTCCAAATAAGATGTCAAAATCATAATGAGGAAAGGTGAAGTGCTACCCTTAATTTATACTTCTTCGAGCCCCTTCTAGATATTTCCTCTCTTTGACCAAATCCACATGAACATTAAATTCACTTTATAACTCTTTTAAATCCTCATTTTAATTTTTGAAAGTGATTAATTGGATTCTAAGAACTTCATGAATGTCAGCAATCCATTTCTCATCATTCCAACCTTTATATATTTATGTCTTGGTTCCAACGAGCTATTACACTCATGTATCACTTTAGATAATATGGTCCCAACAATGCATTTAGTATATTTAATTAAATTATGCCCAATAATAACCAAAATTATGGAAATCCTCGGAATGCCACAAAACCAAGAGTGGATTGTGCGGAAATGTACCCGATGATAAAATATGGTGAATGGACTAGACTGGGCCCCATATAAATCCTCCAAATTTCCCAAGCTCTCTATTAATCTCACTTTACTCCTCTGGTCGGGTTGACATAAATTTACAAGGTCGCTTCTGACTGCGGAGTAGAGAGATCCAAGAATGGGGACATTACAGTCTTCCCTTCCCAAAGATTTATTGTCTTCAAGGAATGCCATCCCAACCTATCAATCCATCGACTAGGCCATATTGAAATTGAAAATGATAAGAGGATCCCAAACCACCCTGGAAGATGTGAAGTATCCTCCACTTAATGAGTGATCTCGAAATCTATCGATATAAGAGGCCTCCTCAAAACTGCCACTAAGTAGAGAAAATCGGTCCCACAACAAATTGATCAACCCCTCAAATAACATCTCTACTGGGTAACGAATATTATGGAAGCATAAACTATCTCTCACCTCGGTGTCAGCTACTCAGTTGTCTAGTATTGAAATCCTGAGGTCCCAAGATAATCTTATAAAGGAACCAAAATGTTGTCATTACGCCACCTTGATAATAATCGTTCGATCATCATACCCAACTTGTATTCTCTTCTCCTGGAATTCCATGTTGAAATACATGTAAGGGATGAACTTAATACCATGAATAGTAGCCCGCACAATCATCTATGTGAAGTCACGGCCTGTAGATCCACTGTTATGATCAATCTTAATTACCAAAAAAGGAAGTTTATCTCGATCATTGAAAATTACTCTGAGCAGCTTGTGGAATCTAAGCATCTCCCCACTAGATGGATATATCACTTGTGCTTCCCCACACTCCAAAGAATTCATCGAAAAGTACATGAACTATGATGATGTGTTGTCTTCTCCTTACACCCTCGGTAAAATTGTGATCGATCAACATACTTTCCCACTCTTTCTTAGAAATGGGCAAGGACTTCATAAACCCTACTAGATGAGTGTGCCTCGACCTATATCATTGACTATTCAAACACTCCTCTGCAATGTCCATCCATGTGAACCTTTCTCATACCTACATGTAAATAATGAAGTCACTAAGGTCCCAAAATGGCATGTATGACATGAAGCAACTTCTACTCATAGCACTGATCTGCAAGGTGATAACATAGGAATCTATCTAACTTCCCATGATAATCTAGGTGATCAAAAGATGCATAAATGTGGTCAACTCCCTAGAAGACCAGTCCTCCAAGAAACCAATCCTACACATTCCAAGAGTGAAATCTGGAAGGAGAACAATTTCCATCTCTTCTGTACCACCTGTCGATCTGTCAAACCCCATATTCCTAGGGTTCCAAGCTAATCCCCAAGACGAACCATCATGCACTCACCTGATCATAACCGTCTCAATTCTATACTCAAGTTGTGCTCTCCTCTCATGGAATCCTAAGCTGAAATCCCTGAAAGGACCGAACTCACTATCCTGGATCATGTCTTCCCAAAGCATCTCGGTGAAGTCAAGGTCTTCCAACTTGTGGATCAATTCGATTCAGGGTATAATGAGGGAATTTCCATTTCTCCAAGGATCCACAGCTCTTCTCACAACATCCTTATAATGACACAGACCAATCATTGATACGACCCTGTCGATTATCCTATGAAGCAATCCATCACTCTAATGAATGTCAAGATCCCATCGCCAAATTGAAAGTCCATCACTCCTAATTCCTGCTGGAATCTCTATGAACCAATTCGACAATGCTTCGAAATTTGGATCTCCCCCTGTATATTCGACACACTAATCATATGAACCAAATGAAATACTATGGCTGCAATTACACCTGTCTCATCCAACCAAATCAGGTGAGACTACCATATCTTTCCATGTATAATGAGGGCATCAAATAACAACAATATATGCCTCTTCCACTTCCTATAAGACTGGACAATGAGCAATGCACCAGTCAACCCCAAGGGATGACCCAAAGATCATAATGAAGTCTAGAAGGATACCTATGACGTTCCTATTCCCCAACCCTCATTTTCTAACATCCCAGATGAAGATCGGTCATCGCGAGATATGTTATGCCTCGAGGTTCACCCATCCACTCACTGATCCTGGGAAACCACAACTCAATGGTATTCCTAGGAATCTTTTGGGAGGTCTCCCTAGTGAAAACACCTCACACATCCTCTACACACTACTGCATACCAATGAATATCCTTGAATACTGCTACCTATCACTAAGTCATCCTATACCATCATGTATCATGTAGGTGATATTGTATCCATCACTCTACTGATGTTTTCTGAACCTATATCCTAGAGCATGTCTATGTTGTTCATATATCTGTCCACCTAATCCATGGATGCATATAATTACTTCTGGCTTGGTTCGAAAGAAATGAACTCAACTATCTCCTCTATAGAGAATCCTTAAGCCTTTAGTGTGCTCTGCAAAATATGTGCATGGTAAAAGCCCCTTGCATCAAACCTATCCTTGAGCACCTACAACTTTGAATGCTTCTTATGTGAGATCATCACAAGAGACTCCTCCCTCGAATCATGAGTGCCACTCATGCACTGATGTGTCACGAATGCTAAGAATGATGGAGTCTCTACTACTTTCAATGATGAAGAGCATGCTAAAATCAGTTGGTAACAAATATCCTCAACCTCCCTTTCCTTGTCTTCAAAAAAATTAAGAGAAAGGTCCCTATCCATGAACAACTTCAAATAATAAGATTTAATCTACTATAATTCCTCTTTGATGATGCACAATTGGGTACTAGTGATTCCATATGAAATTCCCTTTTGCCTCTCCTTGAACTAGGTTTTCCACATAATGTATTCAATAAATTTATGAGCACCATATTCCCTTGTCAACACCCGTACAACTTGTTCCTCTGTGACCAATAGTCTATTCTACAAATCACACAATTTTATTTCATCAAAACAGTGTCCGGTGTCACATAAAGGATCAATTAACTCATTAGATGATGTCATGCAATGTGGACTACCTTCCTCATACAAGTTTTCTGATGTTCTCCCATCCCATCAGTCATCCCCTTCATTGTCATCCTCCACACATAACTCCCAATATTTTTCATGTTCTGGTACAATCATGTTTGCATCATCATACATGTCATAAACAAGATGAAGTGTTGAATTCTTGTTTGAACCATCCTCATCCTTAGCATCATACTCATGGAGAGATGTTGAATCCTTAACATCGGCTGATTGGAACATCTATTCATAGTCATCATAAGTAGGACAATATGTTGTATCCTCATCTTCTCCATATAGAACCCTAGTGTCATCGGTCTCATCGGTTGGCTCTGATGATGTATCATAGGTTGTTGTTTGGTCTCCCTCTAACATCTCCTTTGCATGGATATATGCATGCTCCTCTTGCCATCCTTCATGCTCATGCTTCTTTACTTGATTCCTCATGATTTTAAAATAATCCTTTTCCAAATCCTTGGGCCGTCTTCCGTACCAGAGAGTGTAAAATATTTAAAGGGAAAATTTGGATGGATTTCTTCGCCCAATGTTAGATACTCTTGAAAGTAATGCATGATTTTTTCTTCTACTATCATCCTCTTGTCTCTTTGAATAATTTTCCAATTTTTATCCATGAATTCTAGAGTTGTCTTTATTCCCTTGTCCATGGAATGCACTGTTGATTCCTCCCTTCTTTGTAACCCATTCATATATTATGAAATAACAGGCTGGAAAGATCACCAGCTATAATACCACTGTAATGTTCCCAATGGGAATATTCTAGGAAAATAATGCTTTGTTGTCCAATATGTAGTTTTGGTTATGTTTTTCTCTAAACACATATGTTGTTAAGATGATTGAGGACTTTCTACAAAAAAAAATATGATAACCCATAGATAGACATTTTGACAAACATGTTGCATTCAATATGAATAGACCAGAAAATAGAAGAGATAATATGGCACTTTATTAATAATGGAATATTGATCACACAATATAAAGTCTAGGGCTATTGTAGCAATTGTGACAAATAAAAAAACATGCAAAAATGAAACCAAAAATTGATGTAGTTCCCTGATATCCTATAGAATATGGTTCCTCCTCTAGCCTATCAAAAGACAAACTCCAAATATCCAAAACCTCTTCAGGATGATACCAAACTCTTGTGAGGGTTATCCAAGTCTCAATCCCTCGTTGGAGACGATGCCGAGCTAATCTAATACTGACTGCATGATCTGGTTGTCGTACCCAAGTATATCTACAACTTTAGTTTGAAAAGGTATTCATAAGATGAAACTGTATAACCGGTGGTGCCTCATGTGACAAGGATAGACAACAAGCGATACCTTGTGGGACCCCATGTACTTGTCGTGCGATGATGCCACAACAACTCTGTAGAAAAATGGATCCATCCCTCAGAAAATCCATGAATCTTTTGACCACTTCAATGATGTCACAATCACCACTAGAAAACCCATGGATTTGTACCTCCAAATGGATACCAAACCAAAAATGAATCCTAGTTGAAGATCCTGGATGGATCCTCCTCCTTGTCTAGTTAGGGTGGATATTGCACCACCGAAACTAAAATGCAATGGAATGATTTTGCTAAACCCTAACGAAACAATGGCTCCAAGAGCACACCAAATAAGATGTCAAAATCATAATGAGGAAAGTTGAAGTGCTACGCTTCATTTATACTTCTCCGAGCCCCTTCTAGATATTTCCTCTCTTTGACCAAATCCACATGAAGATTAAATTCACTTTATAACCATTTTTAATTCAACCTTTTAATGTCATAAAGTGATTAATTGGCTTATAATACATTCTCGGATGTCGGAAATCCATTTCTCATCATTCCAACCTTTAGATCGTTCCATCCCAGTTTCAACAAGATATTACACTCATGTATCCCTTCAGATAATATGTTCCCAATAACACATTTAGTGTATTTAATTAAATTATGCCCAATAATAACCAAAATTACGAAAAAGGTTGGAACGCCACAGAACCAAGAGAAAACTATGTAGAAATGATCTCGATGATAAAATATGGTGGATAGACTAGCCTGGGCCCCATATAAATCCCCCAAATTTCTCGAGCTCACTGTTAACCTCAGTTTACTCCTCTAACTGAGATGACATAAACTCACAAGGTCACTTCTAACTGTGGAGCAGAGTGATCCAAGAATGGGGACATTACAAACCATCATGTTTCATAACCATCACCACTAGTGAAGAAAAAGAACTTTGGATAAGTTGAATGATGCCATCCTCTAACATTTCTTGGATCATATGCTCAATATCACTCTTCTATGCATATGGATACATGTAATGCCTAACATTAGTTGGTACACTTCCTGGTTGCAAATGAATATCATGGTCATGATCTCGAGTAGGTGGAAGAACCTTAGTCATCTCTCTAAATACCTTGGAATGGTTGTTGATAACTATTTGGAGATCCATTGGAGCAAAGGATATACATGCTTGAACATCTACTGAGAACAATTGTGAAATTACACCATGGTGTTATGTTTTGAGTAATTTTTTCATGCTATTAAAGCTTATCACCTTAGAGGGTTTCCCTTGGATATGTCTAAGCTCAATTTCCTTGCCTTTTGATGAAAATCTCATGAAAATATCTTGAAAATTAAGGGACACTATTCCCAATCATTGGAACCATTGGATCCCTAATATAACACCAACACACCCATTTGGATGAAAATCATGGGACTATCCAATAAATAATCCCCCATATTGAGCTTAATACTATGTTACTTCCGAGTACAATTTATGGTACCTCCATCTGAAATCATTACTAGAAGCTCTAGTGCTAGAAATACAAAGCAATATTGAGATCTTTTGTTAATTTGTAATTGATGAAGTTATGGGTACTACCAGAATCAATCAACATTGTTACCTTTTTCTTTTTTATGTATCCTTGTATCTTGAGGGTTTGTGGAGTACTGATGCCAACCAACACATGACAATATATCATTGGAGTAGTCTCTTCTAGATTCATATCTTGTGATGGTTCCAATTCTTGATATTCTTCCTCTTCACATTCTATGTAGAATAATTTATTCTCATCACATTTTTGCCCCTTACTGTACTTGTTGTCACAATTTAAACATAGTATCTTTGCTCTTTTTTCATCCATTTTCTGAGGTGTCAACCTGGTTGGTTGAATGATGTTAGGAGAGGGAACATGGTGATCTTTATAGATGTTAGTGGCTAACCTTCTAGTAGTCATATTTTGTTTTTCCACTTTTCTTTCCATACTGAAATCTTGCTTTAGGGATTTAGGTTCCAAGAGACCCACCTCATGTTGAATGTTCTCCTTTAGAGTGCCCATAAAGAGATATAAAAAATTATCCTCTAGAATTTTCTTTACCCTGATACTAAGCTTTTGGAATTGTTGAATATGTTCTTTAATTGGAACTTTTTGTCAAATATTTTTCAATTGACTAAAGAATGTATTTCTCTTAATATCCCCATAATGTGTTATGGATTCATCTGTAAAAATGGACCAAGAGATAATATAGTTCTTTTTTCTTTCATAAAGCCATTGATACCAAAAAAAATGATCATTTTCTAAATACAAGGATGAAATAGGTACCTTTTGTAAGCTTAACACTTGGTGTAGATAACATTATTGCTTCATATGGAATATCCATGTTATAGGATCTTTACCATCAAACTTCCTCATATCAATATTTGGAATGAAGTAGTTCATTGGTGCTAACTTGAAGCCTTGATGATTTGGATCTTGAAGTGATGAATACTCATGATTCTAGGACTCAATCTTTATTTCCTCTATATTTTCATGATTTCCTTTCATTTTGAAATCTCATATAGGAATTCTATCATCTAGAGCATATAAGATCATGGAAGACATGAAATTTTGCAACTCTAACATCTTTTTTTTCCATATGCTCCCGATTTTCATCCACCTTCTTTTCCACATGCTCCTAATTTTAATCCATCTTCTTTTCCATTTTCCTTTTAAAGTATTCCCGAGAATGTGAGAAATCCACTAGTTTCAACATACTAGCACTCATTTAATCAACTTGGTTCTTTAATTGGTTTAGATTTTTTTCTAGGTATTCACTTTATTTGGATTCCATGTTTGAGTTTTTATGAGGAGCACTTGTATTATTTCCTGTATAACCCTTTTCCATGTGAGAAAATAATAATTCTCCTCTTTTTCCTCTTTATAATAAATTTTGAATAATCAAAAATAGATATTCCAATCAAAATTTATTCCAATTGTTAGTTACATATTGTTGCACACACACAAGAAACTCCCAATTTTCTTTCCTGATCGTCTGTCTAATACAAGAAATTGGGGCCCCTCCAAATATTCCTACCAGAACCCTCTCCCTCTCACATGCTAATTACTAAGCCTAAGTTTTCCTCCATCTCTTCCCACTTATCCATTTCCAGTTTCTCTTCAGATCACTTCGACCCGTCTATCCACATTTCAATGAATTCCCTCTTTCTGTGTCGATACATAGCATACTATAGAATGAATCCTTTATTCCACCTACACATTGGTGCACCAACGATTTCTTCACCAATACATAAGGCACTTTCCTTCGAACTTGGTCAATGCACCGGTGTGATTCTACTAAAACTCATCGAAACAAATCTTATCACTAGAAAAGTTCACGTGATCAACTCTGGTATGCCAGATATGTTCACATGATTTTATTCACTATGCATTTTCATCGATGTGTTTCATATTGGAAAAGATCCTCCCTTTCTCCTCGATAGCATTGCATATTGACAAGGTTCATATTTGCCTCGTCAATGCACCGCTTGCTGATAATTTTCCATCTCCTATCGCTGATGTACCAAGAGAAGGATGTCAATCCCTTGTCATCACCTAAAACATTGACAAAGAAAGGAACACCTTCGTCCTGGGTCCTGTCTCAGCCTCCTCCACCTGGGATCCTTCTTTCCGTGCTCATCAATCAGTTTCCTAACATTTCCAATGACTAAGATATCCATGCCTAATTATATTTATTCTCACTATTTTCCTATATCACCTAATCCACTTCATATTATAGTTGTAATTAAGTTTTTTGTGTCACCAGTCTCTTTCATCGCACACATCATACCATCTTATTTATTTTGTACTTCTTAATTTTATGAATAAATCTTAATTGTGAAAGTTTTGTCTATCATCAGATGGGATAACCACAACACCTGATGGTCTTGCTCTAGCTCTAAAATGTATATTGAAGGAAAATTGGTCACCTTGGCTCTGAAACTGTGTTAAGAACCTCAAACGTTAATTGGCAATTTTTGCAGACTTATATTTCTATGTCTTTGATAGATTACCTCAGGTTCAATGAATGAACTAAGAGCCTATATATCTCAGATGGAACTGAATCTGACAGAATTTAATTTGGGTAAAGAAGTAGCAAAAGCGAGACCTGAACTTTCATTAAAAATGATTTTGAGTGCAACTTTTCGGCGTTCATCAAAGGAAATTATTATTCCTAGAAACAAGCCAATCATATGATTTTTTCCATTGCGATTCCAATGAAAATCACATAATCATTGGTTGTTACATAGATGATATGTTTGTATGGCACGACTAGTTGGATCACCAAAAGTTCCTCTCCGTCTTTTTCACAGCAAAAAAGATGGTACTCCAATATGATGTCATATGAGAAAGTTACGAGCATTAAAATTCTTCCACAATAGTATTAACATAAGGTTTAAGAATTTTCACCTCTGCACACAACTGTTTTAGGTAAGATGTCATCCTATTGCAAAAGATTTGAAGGTCTGAGATTTTCAAATTTAAATCATTTTAATTTAACATGAATCATTCAAATCTTAGCATTTATTTAATGGATGACATTAACAACAATGAATTGTTTGGAGTCACTATTTTAAACCCAAATAATTTTAGATTTAATTTGAATATGAATATTATTTAAACACATTTCTAGTGTTTCAAATAACTCCTAAAATTGTGCTAAAAGGATGCTATAATAGTTCAAGTTGGTAATAATTGTTTGGGGAAATGAATCATAGCACTTGTAAAGAAGGTTGTCGACTGTCATCAAAGGTCTTGAGAGGAAGTGCATGATAACAACTAATCTGGGTGTATGTTGTGACCTTCTTAGTCGATCCATCCATACTTTCCGGACATACCATTAAATTTCTAAACCCCATCTCGTTTCCTTTCACGAGAGGTTAAAAAAACAAAAAAATAAAAAACCCATCAACAACAAAGTGACTAAATGATAAAATATGCTTCAAAGGATTATTATCCTACAGTTGTAGAAGAGTGGGCGGATAATGAATTTGAAACCCATATGGTTCTTATTGAATCGTCGATAAGGTCAATAGGATCTCTCCTTATGGCTTATTTATTACTTCCAAAACAAAGGCCAAAACCTTTCAAAACAGATAAAGTGGGAATGGTAGTCGAAAAGTATGCTACAGAGATTCGCACACTCATATCCTTGTGTCACTAAAGAGTTGTGAAGAAGGGAGTTATGAAGAAGGGTGTCAATCACCCAAAGAGCTCGTGATAAATTGAAATTGAACTTGGCAGCAAAGAGAATCTAGACATCGCTTTCGAGACCTACCAAACCCAATACCTGATGATTTGAGATGAGTTTGTGCTGCATTAAAATGATATGGAAACTTAGTCTAGGATTAGGTATTTCAAAAACCACTTTCTCGGAGAGATAAATAGAATTTGCATCGACACGATCACCCAACGAAGTTCATAACTTGACCCCGGGATAATTCCTAAGAAGTCCTTCGGTTTACACTGGAGAAGTTCATTCAAAATCATCTAATTTACACGTGAGGAGTTCGTGTAATGACCTTTGATGCAAATTGGAGGAGTTCCCACTAACTCCTCTGATGCAAATCAAAGGAGTTCCCACTAACTCCTCCAAAAAGGGACAGGACCCCCTAAACTTCTATTTGTATTTTGGCCATAACGTTTTACTTAGGTGTCCATTTCGCACATTCATTATACCATTGGAAAGGTATTTCCAATATATATGAATTCCCAGTTATATGATTGGAGAAATTCCTAACCAATTGTATTCATTTTTTAGGATTATCATATGTCACCTTGTCAATAGTCACAAAGAAGAGAATGCCTTCATCATGAGAAAACAAACCCAGAACCATAATCAGGGAAACATGCACTAACTCTTAATCAATTAATGCTTTAGTTATTTGGATACAATTGATTGGTTTTAATAATTTTTCTGGGATTACTCTAAATTCATTCATCTTTTGCATGTTAAATGGTTTCAGGTACCAATATYGCGAGGAGGTGTACTCAACATCCTYACAATGYGATCTATAGCCRAGGATGACAAAGAAGCAATAACAATAACCATAGCAGTGTCAGAGGAGTAGMAACGAGAATCTAATTCCAAGGGTTAAATAGGAGGTCTGAACCCCATGATGATTGTTTGTCAAAGTTGGACAACTAAGATKTCCCAATGTCCAAACCAGTCATTATGGTGGATGGGGTGCACTATGACTGAAATTTATGATGGCCTAATGGTGCTAAAAGACAAATTCAAAATAGAACCACTATATTTATCCCTAATCATTAAAAAGAGGATAATGACAAACATYAGTAAATAAAAGGTCATGAAGGAAGGAGAAAGGTCAAGAGTAATGTTGAGCTCCAATAAATACGAGAATTCTATCCAAATAAAGGGATTTTTGGTACTTCAAGCATTGTACATTTTTGAACTTTTTTGAGAATATAGTGTTAATTAAAATTGAGAAGCCATTCCTTGGAGCTTTGATGTACTATTGTTGAAACTGTTAATATGAAGAATCCCTCAGGGCCATCTTTTGATAGGGAGAAAAACTTTGTGTGTTTTTGTTTTGCTACGAACTATTTCAAGTGGAATGTATGATGTTCACATGGGTTGTAAGAACACATTTGCTAATAGACCATTCTGATGCAATCTATGTTGTTCTTTCATTTTTGTTATTCTTTCTTATGTTATTTTTCCTAAGCATATGAGTTGTTGGTGTATGCAGAGATATAATTTATAATTTTCTGGTTATATTTTTGTATGCATGTGTTTCTGATTTTGCACCATCATAACAACTATATGATTGGGGTTTAAGAAAAATTGGTTTCACTACAACTCGTTTACTTATGATAATTTGATCCTAGCTAGGATATGATAGATTAGAAGTAGATTAGATCTCTTTCATCCATTTACATAGTCTTCATCTAAATATTTCTTTGCATAATCATCCATCATTCACCTTCATCAATGGATTGGGCCGCAACTAGTAAAACCAAAACAAGAAATGGTTTTCGAGACAAAATCTGGATAGGTTCCCTATTCCAAACGGTGAGAGGTCTAATTGGGACTTCTTGCCAGGGTAACCCCTGTTGTTGATAAAGGGTGATTTTAGCCCCGTCAACACTACCTTTCAAATCCTTTATTTCGAGTCTTTATGGATGGATGAAATTTTTCTTGATATATCTATGAACTTTGAACCCTTCCGAGTCTAAAATTTCGGCCCGTAGGACTCTGATATGACCTTTTAAACTTTTGAAAATTTCATAGGTTTGAACCTTCACTGATAAAAGGTTGTATAAAAAATACCAAAATGGCTTGTTTAAGACTAATTTCAGGATTAGTACAAAGCCCCAACTTCCACAATATATATCTCACAAATTATAATTATTTAATTTCTAAAACAATTCCACATGTAATTCACTATGTCTCCTCGGGATTATTGATGCAACTCGCCCCTCACCGAGCAAGTCGCTCCACCAGGACCTTCTTCTTCCACGGGCTCGAAGAGTCAAAGTACTCTTCCTCTCCTCTTGGGAGTCCACTACCCACCGTAGACTCCTTCTGCTGCTTTCCCTTCGGATATCGGGAATCCAGACTTCGAGATTTTGCGGTTCATGCGAACATGGTTCACATGCAAAGCAAAACCCCGAACCCTGATGGTCAATGGTCAACTTTCTCACTATCGGGATTGTCCCTATCGGGAAATCGGGAATGGCGAGGTTATGTTACACTTCCCTCTCAAATCCCTGAACCCCGAACTCCGAGTTGACGCCACCTGTCTTCCATTATATCCTGTGGACCCACATTGCCGCGTCCTCTTCGGGATTTCGCGGATCGCGAATCCACGATACAAAGTTTCTTCGTGGTCGAGAACCCCGAAGCACTGAACGCCGAAATCCCGAACTCCGATGACACCTGTCCACCACTCTCTCTCTCTCTGGAGGTCCCACTTAGCTACGTCACCTCCTTTTCTCGTGCGATCGGGGATCGCGGGATCGCGAATTCGCCGGTCACAATTCACTTGCATCACAAATCCCCGAATGCCGAAACTCCGATCTCTCCGGATTCATGCCACCTGTCTCTCCGATGATCGACGGCTCCCTTAGATTCGGGAAATCGCGTCTCGGGATTTCACGAGATGTGAAACTCTCGCCCTATCAATCCCCGAATGTCGATACCCCGAAGTCCGATGGGATTTGATCCATCCTCGCCTGTGCTTACGGTTAACTCCTGCGCAACTCTTCCACGATCGGAGGGTCCTCGGGATTTCGGATTTCTCCCCAACAACTCCAAGTCGTCGATTCTCTTTCTCTTGAGAATCCTCCGTTCACCACCTTCGTCCTGTGCAACTGAAACAAAGGGACTATCCCTCCTGAGCTTTTGTTAACTCGGACTCCTTCAGAGCTTCCTCGAGCACTTTCACTGGCTCGTTCTTCACCCACTTCCAAAAGTGATGAAGTCTTCTGGGTTCTGTGCGCTCGCACTCGCAACAGCTTCAACCGAAGTCTTCTGGGTTCTGTGCGCTTACGCTCGCAACAGTCTCGACCTGTTCCTTCTCAGACTTGCTACTGAGGCTCCCATCCAACCTGCACTCACCTGCACGGTTCGAACAACCAAGCCGACTCAAGGCAAAAGAGATCAAAAGTTCAACTACTTAGCCTCCTTGACGCACTCTATACGGAGGTATTCAACTGCACTCGATGCAGGAATCTCCTGGCCTAAGCAGAGAAACAATTGAAACTCATTCCCTTAGGTTACGAACCTGATATGCAATCACATAAGAAGCATATAGAAGATAAGCATAAAAAGAAGCAAATATACAACAGCATAATACCAACAACACAAAGAGACTGAACACATCCATGGAACTGAATAAAAGCTTTCCTATTAATTCAATGTCTGCACATGGAGTTCCTTTACAAGCTCTCTGCTCTGCTCCTCTTTTCTCTATGCTAATGCTGAA
>ML857451.1:0-26983 GCA_009831015.1 Picea engelmannii
TGCATAATTATATCAAGCTTTGCTCCAATCATTGTTTGAAAATTGGTTTTAGGTACTGAAATAAAACTTTAATTCTCTTCAAAATTGATATTGTTGTTTGCTTTTTCATATTTTTGACAAATACAATTATTTTTCCATTTATGGACAAATGTCCTCATATTTGTTTTTCTTCCACCTAAAGCACTAGCTACAAGACGAGCAAGTACAATAGGAAATGTAGATTTAGGAATTCCTGAGTTGCGAGCAGTTGTAGAAGTCTCTGACATGTCATGAGCTATAGAAGAAAAGTTTTCAAGAATTTCTAAATTAAGTTGTTGTTGATCAATGTCTTTTTCTTGCCAGTGCTCTGACTTGCCTTCTTCCATGAACCAAGTATAATCATATGGATTTACAACCATGTTGCTGAAAATTTCAAATAAAAAAGATGCAAACAAGCATATTGTGTTGGTGACTATATAGAACTTTTGATACAAGTGTAATGATGAGTGTATCAGTTTCAATTTGGAGAAGTATAGAAGCAATGATTTATTCATAATATTTATTTTTAGTCACGATAGTTCATATATGAACTAATGATAACAATGCCCTTTTGGGTGATTATTGGTCAATTTGAATTTGACTGATAGAATATGTGATAAGTGTTGAATTTATTTTCGTTCGTGGTCTAAATAATAGTTATTATACTTCTTAGTCCTATTGATTAGACTTCAATGTACACTTCTTCAAGTCTCATAGAAAATATTCACCCACAATTGAAATATGGTGCTTTCATCATATACAATTAGGTTATTTTAGAATAGTCACATTTTGTTTGCAAGTGCTTCTTGAATATACAAGACATTAAAAAAAAATCAAAAGTTTGGTTACAAGTTTGTTTTTATTTCATAAAATTTTTAACATGTTTTCGTTTCATGATTCCACACATTTAACATAGAGTGTCATGTGCCTTATTCTTAATGAAAAATGAAGAAAAATGATAAAATAATATGAAATAAACAATACTAGTAAAGTCATTTTTTTTAAAAGTAGTAGACAAATTTTTTCGAACACCCAAAAATGAACTCTTTTTCAAAGGTTGGTGATGGCACTTAAGAAATTTAGAAAGGGCCAATGGTACTTAAGTTTTTTGGTAAACACCAATGGTACTTAAGTTTCTTCCAAAGTGCAAATGAAAAACATAAGTTTTTGACAAAGCATCGATGGAGAAATTTCAAAGTTTGGCGATGCACATTTTCGAGAAAGCACCAAATATGGTGTTTTGAACTTGGCCGATGAAAACACATTTTTTGGAGAAGCACTAAAGAATATCAAATGACAAGTTTTTTGAATTGCATTGATACAATGCATGAATTAACAAAGCGTTGAAGAGTATTTTTTGAAGTTTGGTAATGAAACATTATTATTCATGGAATCAAATTCTAATATATAGGACAAAGAAATTATGTTCATATCTAAGGTCGATAAATAAACATTTGGCTTCATATCTTTCTTGAAATTTAGAACCATTTGTTGTCGACCAAACTTGATTAACTTAATTCATTTAATTTTCTTGATTGATTTTTTTCTTTTTATGGATTTACGGTTCATAATTATTTTAAATTAAATCAATTTTTTTTATAGTGGTTAAGGATTTGACATAATGGTAATGGTGTTTAAATTTCAGGTGATGCAAGAGTGAAAATATTACGTCACATGCAAAGTTGGTTGACAATGAACCTCCTTAATTTCATTCAAAAAATCCAACAGCTAAAGATATGACGATCGAATGGTTTATAATCATTTCGACTTGAGAAATGCTCAATACATAATAATCTTAGATACTCTGAAATATCATATACATAATAATCTTAGATACTCTGAAATATCATATGGATGTTTGTTGCCACACCTAAGTTTTTGGGGAAGTTGCATGTGCACCACAAGCCAATTATGTGCACACACCCATGAAGATGCACTGCTTGACACTGCATGACACAAGGAAGGATCAACAATAACATCGACCAAAGGAATATTGTTCAGCCAACCCAGTTTCGCACTACGCGCAAGGAATCAAGAAAACCACATACAGTGAATCTGATTGTATCTTCAAGAATATTTTGTGGAATATTTTATACTTGAGTACTATAATTACCTGAAGGATTGTGGGTGAAGGTATGGATGAATTGGAAAGTTAGTTAGGCTTTCCATGCTTTAGGAAGAGAGGGTGGATCTGATGTTCACTGAAGAGAGTGGTGTTGGGTAATTTAATTTTCTATTTAAAACAACTCAATCACTCAATACATTAATTATCAAATAGGGGTATATCTGTTTATTTTAAATTTATCATGCAAAGTATATGCAGGAAACAATTTATTATTTGACACTGAATATCTATTGGTATGTAGTCTTAAACAACAAACTCCAAGAATTAAACACATGTTGTATACTAGATCTCACAGGCTCAAATGAAACACACTTGATTGAATGTAAACACTCTTCATTGTTGCTCTGGAATTGAAATCACACCGCTGATACTAAACTCATGCTTGTAGAAAAGAAAATGTCACCCTTGCATAAATAACATCACTTTGAGTAGTCAAACCTTTTCTCTTGCATAAATAAAACAAATCCACTCTTGGAAAAAATAAATCACTCAACTTGAAAGGAAACAAACCTTGTTGGAAATTAAATCCAATATAGAAAGAACTTCTATGAGATAAATCAAAAGCATAACATTCAAAATCTATCCAATAAATCTTGTTACCAAAATCTCATCAATTCATAGTCATCTAGAAATAATCAAACCAGTAACAATAGTCTTGTAGCAACATCGACATGGTAAACTAATATGAATGTAAACAACAATAATGCAACAGTTATGATTGGGTAATATAAAACCCACACCTATATTAATACATTCACAAACCAATCTAAATGATAGAAACAACAACCTTCTAATGGAAGAGACTCAGTAACAACAATCTTGAATTGTAATTGGAAAATAACAAACACAAATAGTAATCAACAAATAAATGAAATAACTTTACTTACTAATACAACAACAACAAACCCTGCTAAAGAAGAGGCCCCTTCCTCCTTAGCAGGGGGATGGGGAAAACTTAGAAACTACAAGCTAACTCAATGTTTCATGAATCCAACCTCGAACTTCCTGAAATTTTATTAATAAAGAATTAGGAGATACAAATGAAAAAAGTTGTTCTACATCAGATGGACTTATTGATCAAAATATAGACTAACTCATGGGAGTAGAGATGATTTTTTTTTAAAGACTCCCTTTCACAACTAATATTAACAAAATGATAATTATGGACAACCTTGAGAAATTTTCGATTCTCAATTTGTTCAATAAAGTCTAAAATTTAGAAGATGTCCAATATAATTTACAACAAGTCATAAAAAAGTATATTTAAATAAACGATGTGCTAAAACAAGCTACCTCATACTTCAAAAGGACTAAATAAACTTGCAACGACTATGACTTTTTGGAACAAACATGTCATCAAAAGAGAGACAAGTCATCACTTCCATGAGGGACTGCATGGGTCAACGACTTCGACGAGTATCATCATGAGTGAAACAATCTTCAATAATAACATCGATATTGTTCATAGTAACATCATTTTAGAGTAATAACTTCTTGAATTGTTAGAGTATCAAATCCTGTAGCAGTTGATCATCCTATAGGAATTTTCTCAACACTTTGTCTGTAAATACCCAAGAACAACTATTGTCATTCTCAAATTCAAGTAATACTTAATAAATTGAAGCAACATATATACTTAGCATACCTAAGACAAAAGATAAGATATTGGACAATGATGCATGTAAAAGGGATATGGATGATATGAAAAAAATGGGTAGAATGGTTAGAAAAAGGTGTAAAAAATATGTAATTTTCCAAACCTAACATCTTCCCCAAACTAAAGCAATTGCATGTCCTCATCTAGTCCATTGATTATCCATAATATGATTCCGAGTAAGAATCCTAGATGTGAAGATTGGTGAGGTTATATGATCCAACTAGTTCTTCCTAAATATAACTATACCCAATAGAAGTGATTAAATCTATCCACCAATATTCATCTCTCCTTAGCCGATAACAATGCTGATACTTTCTTACAGGAAGCCAAATCAAGGGAAACTAATATCTAAGACCGAGCCATGTAGATCAACAATATATGATACAATCAATGTATCTGACTACTCTTGAAAGGGCATGAGTGAGATTCAGATAACCACAGGGATCCCTTCTCTTCAATTCATTATCATAGGCCTACCATATGAGACAAATACATTCTAAAACTACCTATAATTGCATATCAATACACCTAGGGAAAAGATCCAATATTAATCGTCAGACATTATTCATAGTAGTAGTCTATTCTATTGAGCTAAGGAATTTGTGGTAAGTTTTGATTATTTTGAAGAAATAGGAGTGGGTTCCCCTTTGATCTGTAGTTTCTTCTATGCTTGATTTGTCTCTATAATGTTACAGGATAACTTCCACTTCACCTGATTATTGAAGAACGAGGTGAAGGATCTTAGTTGGATGTCTCCAACATATGGTGAAAGGTTGAACCTTGATTCACCAAACCAAATGACTTCATGCATATAAAATTCAGAGAAAAGGTGTTGATATGCAATATTGCTCTAGGAAAAGGCTTCCAAAAATGTCTTGATAGTGTCAAACCTGTAGGATATTTCTTCTTTTATGGCTGGTAGCTAGAAGAGGATGTACTATTCTTGAAACAACAAGGGGTGAGTAGGGGAAGGACCCCTGCAATTTAATAACTCTTGTGCTAGATGATACATTTTCTTATTTTCTTCCTGCAAGGTCTAGACTTGGTCCTTGAGCTTCTTCAACTATTTTATTTCTTCTTTAAGCTCGTCCCGCTTATGCTTTTGGAACATAAGTTCCTCTGCCCACTTCTCCCTTAGATCATGGACACTTCTTTCATGATCTTTGACATGGATTGCTCTTGATTGAAATGATAAGGATAATCATTTCCACTTGTGAGTCTTAGCGACCAGGATATCAACATCGAGACCGATGATATGAATATTTTCTTCTACATGATGATCTATCTCATTACTAGGAACTTTCGGTTATTGTGTAACACCACTGTCTTGGATAGGTTCTTTTGTATCAACCTGAGAAGGCTACTCTGTTTCCTTGTCACTGTCTTGTTTCTCATCCCCTAGAGTTTCAATGACTCTTTCAACAGTTTGATTGGGGTTAGCTGCTTTTGTGTTGGGCACCACTGGTTCTTGTGTGACAATAGTACCTCCCACATATGAATATACCATATCTTGGTCACATTGAGCAGTCTCAACAAGTTCTTTGTTTTCCTCAATGGGCTTTGTTTGAACCTAAACTGAAAAAAACTCTTCACCAATATATCATCTTGTGTATAACCGGCTTGACTAAGGATAGAACCACATAGTGAACATGTATGCATCCAATATTTCTTTTCTTTTGTTCTCCTAGATCTAGGTTTTGAGGAGGAAGATGGTTTACTAACAAGTTGAGAATACTGAAAGGGATCCTAATATTGTGGGCTTGTTTTTCTCTTCCACTTTTCTCCTCAAAACCCCAAGTTGTTCCTTAAACTTAGAATTTTCCTAACAATCTTGCGCTTACCTGACATGGAGCTTCCATCCTTCATTCTATCTTTCCTTTCTTTAGCAACATTTGGCTTTTCAGGTTCCTTAGTAGGTTCTTGTGGATGAGAAACAATGATTGGGGATTTGGATGGTTAAATTTGTATTGCTGCTAAGGAGGATTTGGTCCTTCTCCTCGGAATATCATCCATGAATCCTCAAAATGGCCTCTTTTTGCCCTTTTTTTTTTTTGCTGTGTGGGCTCTTCTAATATAGGGCAACGTTTAATTTCTTCCCTTAGGGGATTCTCACCAGTAATTTCCACATCGTCATTAGAGTGTGACAGTGAATTTTGAGGCACAACAGGGGGGTCATCTCGTGTTTCTTATTGCTCTATATTCTCGACTTCTTCCTCTTCTTCCATGGATCTTCCTTGTCTATTTCAATATCCCTTGTTATTTCTGAGATGGATTCCTTTTTGTGTCTCCTCCTACAACATATTCTTTTTCTAATTCCATATTAGCGGCTGTATCAACATGGAATTCTTCCAATTTTGTATCACCTCCTTTACCAAATTTTTCGTTTGTGGATTTTTCTTCTTCCTCTGTCGAAACATTAGTCTCAACACGGTTTATAAACTCAATCCACGTCCTATCTTGTTGTTCTAATGCATGGTTGACTAGGATTTTAGATATCTCATGGTTCATGACACAGGTCTGTGGGTGTTTAGACTGGTGTACAAAATTAGCCATAAGCTTCAGGGATTCTAGTAGAAAATAGGGGATATTGAGTAGCTTCAGATGGTGAAGATGAGATAACAACATGAAATGATAGCTGAAGACAATGATAAACCTTCATTTTCACAAAATATATATTTGCACAAAATAAGCAATGTTTTTCCATGGAGGAGGTAGTGAATTTCTATCTATCCCCTTACCTTTGTTTCTTACTTTCTCTACGCTTCTTAGGAATTTTTCCTTGGCTATTGGAATCGATACTTTTCTTCTGAACTAGGTCATCCCCAACCATGGTACCCCTGTAACTTTTGCAATGACTTTCTCTGCGACATCAATACGTAACCCGCACACATTTGAACTTATTCCTTCTAAAATATGAGAAAATTCGAGAGAATGGCACTGTCAAGTCCCTGTAATATTTCAAAGTAGACCACCCATCCCGCATCTTGGAAAATTTGATAAGCCTCGGGGTGGCCATGAAACAGGTTAAGTGATTCAGGCTCATGCCAGACATCTGCTCCTCCCATTGTGAATATATGAGTGCTTACTATGATGCTTATATTGATACAGTGGAGTTTCGACAAGGAAATTTATAGAAGTAGCGATTTGTGAACATGTAGCCGTAGCTGGGAAAGAAGTTGCCAGATTTGGAAAGTTGACAGGTTTGAGATTTTTTTTCAATAAATAGTAATGATGGCAAGTGACAGAAGGATCGTCACAGGAATAGAAAGGCGGTGTGATGCAATATATGTGGTGGAAAAAGTAATTGGTGTAGCACATGGTGAGATGACGTGCCCCCCCAACTAAAGGTGGAAGCCATCCTCAACTAAGGTGGCGATATTGTTGGCACTAGTCCATATGTCACTTCCAATCTCAAATTCACGCAAGCAAGTGGAAAGGACATACTTGTCGAGTGCTTACTGTGGAGTGATCCCGTAGTGGATTCCGATGTGGCATCCAGTGGACGTGACCTACGTTTGAAACATCAATAGTAATGATGGCCATGGAAGGAGTAGATAGCTTGGTGGAGTTGGAAAAGTTTGTTATGGAAAGATAGCAGACAAAGTGTTCACAAATATTTATGGCAGAATTGCAGAAAATGGTTACACCTAAGTATCAGCACACAAACGACCACTGCAGCATACAAAGAAATCTGTAGGAGTTGCAGCATGCGGACGAACGAAAACTTGGCACATCGGATCTATTCAAACTTGTTAAGGGGGAAAATGGTAGGTCCGAAGTCGTGGCTGACTGCATCTCTTTAGGAGTGGAGTTGCAACAATCATTGGTAGTCCAAATAAGTCATGGCCGAGTGCAAAAAGCGAGTAACACCGAGTCACAACAAGAAAGTAACAACAAACTAGTAACAACACTTGGAACAAATTATGAAGGCCTGAATCTAGAGCTGTTGTTGAAAACAATTCACTGCAACATTATTGACACAAAGAAAAATATAGAAAGGGAAAATTATTAGTTTTTATTTTCTTAGTAAGTGCCAAGTGCTGACACTATTTCCACTGAAACACATCTTAATACATCCCAAAGGGGTTTTCATAGTTAGATTATTATTATTATTATTATTGAATAAATGGAAATGAATCATGTGGATGGTGGTGCAAGGAGATGCTTCTCTGCTCCAACAATTTCAAATTTTGAATATGAAATAATGTGAGAAACAAATGAATCCTTAGAAATTGGTTGATGATACAACCAAAGATGATGACCATTGACAAATAAAGAGGTCAGATACCCATCTATGGTTTTGAGCTTAATAGACCTATTGTAAAAAACTGTGTCCACTTCATAAGGACCTAGGCACCTGGTATGAAGATTCCCCTTGAAGTCCTTAAATCTGGAATCATATAATAATGCCCAATCGTCTTTTTGAAACAACTTCTTTTTGATAAATTTGTCATACCACTTGGTGCATTGTTTCTAAACGTGGGTAGTGTAATGTAAGGAATCCAAGCGCATTTCATCCAATTCATTAAGTTGTTCCAAGCGGTGCTTTTGTGCTGTAGTTTGATCCAAATTTACCTCTAAATCAATCCTTAGTGTTTTATCTTCAAATTCAATAGTAAAAGCGAGACTCTTACCATACACAAGTTCATATGGGGAGAAACCTATGGTGTTCCACCTTGTAGTCCTGTAGGCCCAAAGAGCTTCTTGAAGTCGCTCGGCATAATCACAACAGTGACTAGCCACAATATTGGCGAGGATAGTTTCAATAACTTTATTAGTGCGCTCCACTTTCCCATTGGCTTGTGGATGGTAAGGTGAAGTGATCCTATGGTGAATATTGTACTTTTTGATGATCTATTCAATCAATAGGGAAGTGAATTGTGTCCCTCCATCTATAACTATCTCCCTTGGCACTCTAAAGAAAAAAAATATGTCTTCAAATAAAAAGTTTGAAACAACTTGTTCAATGGGTTTGATGAGTGCTTTGGATATGACCCACTTAGTAACATAATCTATGCAGACCAATATGTAGGAATTTTGATGAGATGAAGGATTAATGGGCCCCACAAAGTCAAGAGCCCACTTGTCAAAGGGTTCGATAGCCAACTGAGATTTAAAAAAAAGTTCATCTGATCGAATGGTTTGTCCCATCCATTGGAAACAATCACATCCATGTACATACTTTTTGGCATCTTGAAAAAAATTAGGCCAAAAAGATCCCATGTGAAGTGCTTTGTATCATGTTCTTTTATCAACAAAATGTCCACTAAAAGGCTCATCCTGAAAAGATTATAGAATTTCGTGGATCTCATCTTCTCTTACACAATGCCATATCTCATGATCTAGCCTAGTGTAAAAGAGACAACTCTCTACCCAAGAGGGCACTTTGTTGAATAATCTTTCGTTGTTCTCTAGAAGACAGGTGGTGTGGGAGATTTCCTGCAAAAAGATAGTTAGAAATATTTGCATACCACGGTGAGCGAGTGGATACTGCAAAAAAGATGCTCGTATGGGAAATAATCCTCAATAAGATAATTGTCATTGTTGTTGGTAAGCCTAGAACGAAATTATGCAATGACGTTATCATTTCCAGGCTTGTCCATAACAGTGATGTCAAAATATTGTAACAAAAGAAATCACCTAGTAACTCTACCATTGGTAACATGTTTATTCATTAGAAACCTAATGGCAGAGTGATCAGTATGTATAAAAAATTGGTAGCTTGTAATATACTTTCGAAACTTATTAATAGCATGGACACCAAAAAGGAACTCCTTTTCAGTTACCGTTTAATTTATCTCAACAAGGTCGATTTTTTGCTGATGTAGTAGATGGCATATGAGTTTCATTCCTCCTATTGTCCCAATATATCCCCAATGGTAGTTTCAGAGGCCTATGTGGAAATATGGAATGGCAAGGTCCAATCATGTCCTCGTAGAATAGGAGCTTTAGATAAGCATTTTTTTAGACATGTAAAATCATTTTGGCATTTGTCAGTCCATATAAATTCCATGTCCTTTGAAAGTAGTGAAAATATATGGGATGCAAGCTTAGAATAATTTTCAATAAAATGACGATAAAAACCACCCTTTCCCAGAAAGATACACACCTCTCTCTATTTTTGGAGGGGGAATTTTTAAGATTACCTCATTTTTGGCCATATCTACTTGTATCCTTGTAGAAGAAAGATAATGACCAAGGAAAAATCCCTCAATCATCATCACGTGGCATTTTTTTGTGCTCAAAGAAAGGTGAGTTTCTTTGCAACATTTCAACACCTTTTAAAGAATAGCAAAAGTTATGTCAAATGTATTACCATGTGGCATAAAATCATCCATATAAATCTCAAGATAGTCATTAACCAAATCTGAAAATAACTCGTTTGAAGGTAGTGGGTACATTACGGAGCCCAAAAGGAAGGAATCGGTACACATATGTACTTGTTGAGGCCACAACAACTCCCATTTACTTAATATTTTACAAGTGAAAGGAAATTCCCCCCCTACTAAAATTTTCATCCCTAATGCCTAATCCTCTACTGCTTGAGCCTAATGCTATTCTTTGTCTACCTGTCAGGAGTTGGAGGTTCGATTGTAATACCCGTAGGACGGACCCCAACTGTAAATGTAAATACAAATGTACTTTAGCTGGTGAGATGTTTGATATCATTTTATGTGCACCTTCCATGGTATAGTGCGCACATGTATTGTACACTAAAATGATGAAGTGTGTACATTCCAGGATACTGTGTGCAACAAAATTAAGTGCACCTGATTTTGAGGCCAGAGAGCCTTTGTGTATATGTTGTGTTTTGAGGCTAGTGAGCTGGGATGAAAAAATGACAGTATATCTGTAATGTAAATGTAAATGTAATCACATGCAAATATTAATGAAAAACACATCACTACGGTAGACCAACCATGTAAAAGAGTATGGGGGACTAAACTACACTAGTTAGGGAAAGGGGGCTAAAAGTTAAGGATAAGGGGTTAAGCTAGGGAGCTTAATCCAAAAAGGAATATTATATTAATATTCCTTAAAGTATAAAGTATGTATAATTATTTTATCCTAAGTTCTAAGGATGGGGACGAGTACGCCAAAGTGGTTCTCAACATGACAAGTGTCAAGTTGGGAACATGCATACATATAGTTTAGACTTAGTTCATTTTCCCATCATTCCATCATCATGCACTCACTCATTCAATCGTCCTCTGTACCTTCCTGTCATTGTACCTATACCCGTACCTGTACCTATACCTGGTTAGCTTAGGAGTTGTAATGAAGAAGAGGGTTGTCAGGCCCATGGGATATTGAAGAGGCAGGTTGTCAGGCCCGTGAACAATTTTCTTTAGGTGAGAGGATTGTTGGGAACTGATTTCTCGAAGGTGCCAAACTACAACTACAGGGCTCTGAGTCTTCTTGTCCGTCCTATTGCTGAAGCCTTGAAAAGGAAGTGGGGTAGCCAAGGGACTGTTGAGAAGAGAAGAGGCAGACTTCCTGGGGTGGGACATGCATGTGGGGAACGAGGGACTATAGGTTGTTAGTTCGAGTTGGCACCTGTGACAAAGTTTTTGCTGTTGTCTAAGATACACCATCCTGGTTAGGAATTCCTTTACCTAGGTGGAGTTTAGTCCCAGCTCGGGGGTGACCCAATGCTAAGAGTTTTGAGCAGTGTGTTCTAAGGCTGGGAGGAACGTGGAAGGTTTGCATGCAGTTGGTGATATTTTTACCAAGATAAGTGTCAATTGTGTGTTAAATTACATGGTGCATTATTATGTATGCATTTATTTTTATGGGTTTTTCCTGTGTGTGCTTCATGTGTATTTTTATTATTATTCTATATGAAACTATGCATTTGCAGAGTTTCTATATGTTTTAATTTTGTATACAAATATTTTTTTTATGTAGCATAGCCCAGTTGGATGTTGGGGATGCTACAATATGGTATCATAGCTCCAGTTTTCAACATTGACCCTGGATGGGTTGAGCAAGTTGAATTGAAGCGAAATTTCACAAAGAATTGATTTCGAAGTGGAAAAATTTCAAGTTGCAATACGTCCATGGTAAAAATTAGAAATAATTGCACGGAATTAGGAAAATTCCCCAATTTTTGTTGTTAAATTCATGGGAAATTTGATAAATTTGGCCAAGTGATGAGATATTCTTAATTTAATATATGTTCTAGAAATTACAGACCTGCAATTGGTTGAATTTGAAGTTACAGGGAATCCATGACAGATGGAGTGATATTATTTGTTTAAAATTCTTAATTCATCAATTGAGTTTGGAAAAAATTCGTTCCAGGAATGTCAACTAGCAACGATTTCTTGTTGCAGAGGTTGAATTGGTGTTATTGGAGTGAAATTGAACAAATTTCATAGTTTCATAATGTCCATGGTGAAAATTGGGAAAAGTTTGGCAAAAGCCCCAATTTTTGCAGTGGAATTCACGAGGAATTGATGCATAGAAAAATGAAGGTGTGCACTAAAAATGCGTGATGCGCAATGAAAAGCTTGTGATGTGTGGAAAATAAGGGTGCATGGCTGCACACACTAAAAATTGATGCTGCGCGATGCATAATTGGTAATACATGGAAAATAATGGTGCGCGGGTGTGCACACTTAATTTTGGCGCTACACAATGCAAAGTTGGTAATGTGCAAAAAATAATGGTGCACGGGTGTGCGCACTTAAATTTGGTGCTGCATGGTGAAAAATTGGTAATGCACAAAAAATAACGGTGCGCGGGAGTGCACACTTAAATTTGTCACTGCACGAAAAATAATGGTGCGCGGGTGTGCGCACTTAAATTTGGCGCTGCGCAGAGCAGAGCTAGTGAAGCACGAAAAAATAATAGTGCTAAGATGTGAGCACTAAATTTAGCACTGCGCGGTGTAGATTGGGTGGAACATGCATAATATTGCCGCGCGCGGTGTGCACATGCATAATATTGGCATGCGTGGTGTGCACACTGAGTTCTGACAGAGCAGAAATGAATTTTGTTGGTGCACACATAATGTTGGTATGCAGTGCATGCATGTTGAATATTCCTATCATGCGACGGTTTAATTAATGGTGCACGTGAAGTACTGGTGCACGGTGGGAGTGCACTAAAATTTGGCATGGTGCGGCATGTTGAGTGCAATGCGCATGGAATATTAGCATGCGACATAGAAATTGTGCGCAATAGGTATTAGTACATGAACCAAAATTGTGCGTGGTAGATATTGGTGCATAGTACAAAAGTAGTGCACACTAGATATTGGCATGACAGAGAAGTGATCCACATTGGTTATAGGTACGCAGATCATGCGCTACCTTATGGAATCACTGCACATGATAAATATGGGTGTACATTTTCAAATTTGTAGGCACAAAGTTGTTTGGATGGTCTACAATAGCAGAAAACCAGTGAATTTCTGCGACATTTTATACTGTTTGAAGGTCATCTTTTTGCAACGCATTTTTGAGGCCCTAAACAACGTTTTTAGTTACTCAAAAACCATGAGAATAATGTGTACCAAGGAACACTATCTATCTGCCACTCAAATGAAAGAGCCCAGAGAGAAATTTCTAATGGTGTAAATCATTTTTCAAACAAAGCTTTTATGAAGAAGTTACATGACAAATAGTGGAGGGTAAATTTTAAGACCCAACTAACTTCGGAGGGCCATAACTTTCTGCTCTAGAATCGGATTGAGGCACAAGAGTAGTCAATGAAAAACCATTGAACCATAGAACACGGTCTTGGAGCTGAATTAAAATTTTGGGCATGTTAAAAATGTTTAATATGGCACATAAGGTACTTCTAGAATTCCTAACCAAAAACACTAATTGGCCTAGAACTTCAATATGTTGTAACTAGCATACCAGAACCCAGAAAGAGGTGAAACTTGGATAGACTATCCAAAATATGTATATAAATAAACCCAATTTATCTCCTACTAAAACTCCAATGGAGTAGGTGAAAAAATGCATAATTACAACGCAAATTTGCACCAAGTTGAAGTGTGAACAAAAGAATTAATGAAAAATTTTCAAATAACCATAATTGTCTACTCAAGACTTAGAATTAAGCATGGAAGTAGGCATTGGAAAGGTCTTTCATAGTAAAATATAACTATTCACTGAGAAAATTGATCTCGGCACTCAATTTTTTAGGAAATCAGAAGAAAGAATTTTGATGCATAATTGAACCAGAATTGTACATAATTTCATGAATTTGTTAAATTATTTATCCTAACAAGTTTTGTTGGCTACACATTTCTCAGATTTAACAACAATTAGATCATAACATGATCAACACAAAGTTCAAAATCATGGAATATACACAGGGGCCTTACAACCATGAATATGAGATCAAATGGATGTATGTCAATATGGGTAATGAAGGTACAAATTCCAATAGACATGGAGAAGGAAAGGAAGAAAGCATGAAATTGGTAGAGACCATTAAAAGTTTTCAAAAGGATGTCCAAAGTTATAAAGCTGATAATGAGAGGCTTATGAAAGCCAAGGAGAAGTAGGAGGGATTCAACATAAAGTTAATGCAGAGCTTGGACATAATAGAAAAGAAGATTGATAAGGAGAATGACTCAAGAAAATCAGGAAGTCACAAGTTTCATGATGAGAGGAGAATAAGAGTTGGAAGACATCACCATCACTCCCCAAGGTATTCCACTAGGAGAGCACACAGTAGTTCGATTCCATCCCCTATAAGGAAACATAAGAGGAGATATGGGGTGGATGAGCTACAAGGAGAAATGAAGAAAATCAAGCCTCCTACATTTGATGGTGAGCACAAGAAGGATGAGGATGCAGAGACATGGCTGCTAGGCATAAGGAAGTATTTTCATTTGCATAATTACTCCTCACACGCAGAAGTAATAATTTCCATCTATTAGCTCAAGGGAAAGACATCCATGTGGTGGGACCAATTTGTGTAGGTGCAACACATTGATGAGAAAAATGTTACTTGGAGGGAATTCAATAGGTATTTTCAAAAGAAATACTTGACTAAGAGATACTTTGACAAGAAAATGAAGGAGTTATTTGAACTCAATATTGGGAGTATGACCATAGATAAATATGAAAGAAGGTTTTTAGAACTGCTAAAGTATGTTTCTTTCATCAAGGAAGAGCCAGTTAAGATTCAAAGGTATTTGAGTGGGCTTCCATCATTTATCAGTGACAAGATACAATATGATCATCCAAAAATATTAGAGGATACCATAAGGCAAGCTAAATGCCTTTATGATCAACATAAAGGAAGGGAAACTTTCAAAAAATCTGGGGAAGACAAGAAGAAAAATAAGATGGAATAGAGGAAGAAAGGGACTAAGCCACCATTCTTCAGAGATAATCCTCAGGGAAAACTAGCTTCTAGAGAACCCAGAATGACCGAGATAGTGGGGAAAACACCAAGGAAACCACCTATTTAATGTTGGGGTTGTGGGGGAGATCATATGTATAGAGATTTTCCTCACAGAGGTGAAAAAGTGAGGATTATTCACAATGTACAGCAAGATGATATAGTGGAGGACATGGGAAGAAATGTACCTAGGATCTATGCAACCCTGGAAAACAAACAAGCCGAGTTTCAGTCACATATGATTGAAGTGGAAGGTAAGATAAAAAATCAAACCATTGCTATTTTAATTGATTCAGGAGCTAGTAATAGTTATATAGATCCTAAGATGGTGGAAAGATTTCATTTTCCAAGAAGAAAGATTGGAAAATATTGGTTGGTGCAGTTGGCTACCATAGCTAAAAGAAAAATTAATGAGATGGTTAAGGCATGTCCAATGGACATGAATGGACTAAACACTAGGGTAGTTTTGAACATCATAACTTTAGGTTCCTATGAATGTCTAATTGGTATGGATTGGTTGGACCAACAACATGTTATCATAGGCTGTTATAATAAGACATTTACTTTCTTGGATGAGGAAGGGAACTTAAGGACAATACAGAGAATTCCCAGGATAGTAATTGTCATAGAAATTTCAGCATTGTAGCTGAAGAAAAGTTACAGAGAAGGGTGTCAAATATTTGCAACACATATGGAAGAGACACCTAAAGTGTTATGGTCCAAATGCTCATAATATCATAAAATAACAGAAGTACACACCATGTACAAAATGTCAACGTGGAACATAACTCCAATATATATAAGTTACACAATAACTCCTTAAAGAATAGGGGGACCCCCTCCAAATAACTAAATACCTTTCATACTTCACAATTCACATCTCAATAATGAATACATGATCTCTTATATATAGCTATTCACACTTGCACATGAGGCCCCTTTATCACTAGGCAGACCCTATTACATATGTATTTACACATTAAATGTACATTTAGACCCATATATGCCACCCCTTGGGGTCATATAATATACATTTAGCCATATATATGGCCGCCTTGGGTCATAACATAGTACCCTCCAAAAATGTTTTTCCTCAAAGATTTTCATTTAAAGGATTTACATGTGATGAAACCAAGTGTTATCGGACTAATCGGTAGGTGCAGACACTAACATATCTCCCTAGATCCACCTGGATCTAGAACAAAACAGGACATGATATGACTCTTTCCGTAAGTTGCGATCATTAAATATACTAATAAGGAGGAATAAGTGGCATACCTTTATATCGCTTCCTTAGGTCTCTATTTCTCCCGCTTCGCTCTGGTGATCTCGTGAAGTCAAGACCAAGACAACACAAACCAACCAAACTGAATATATCAAAATGTATTCAACGTCAACTTATGCATATGATCAAGGAATTACACAATAAAGTAAGAGTGACTTTATGGGAAAGGGACATGTCGTTGTATCATATTAATTGAAAATAGAAGATACAACCTGATCGCCTTGATGTCACAAGCTTCCTTTCAGTGACCCTTGGTTCCAACACACATACTTTCTTTGTACTTGCATGGAGAAGATCTAATTCCTCTTGATAGACCAACTAGAGCCTTCAAGCCTCTGTCCAAGCAGGGTTCTTCACACAATTCTTTCACCAATTCTCCATTCAATCTTGCTTAACCTTTTCCATGAGAAACCTTTTAATATATAGGAGAAGGAGAGATGGTTACATGGATGAGAATGATCCCATCAAATGTGAGAAGTCAGTAAAATGATAACCATACAAATGCCAACTCATTTTCTAGAAGATTCCCTTCTAGAACACTCGAGACCTCTTCTCTTTTCCAAGCTTGACAACAGGTTCACACTCTATGTATGGAGCAAACTACGAGAATTTCACACCCTAGGTGTAGGTGGCCTGCGAGAATGAGGGATTCTCGCACCCTAGGTCATATGCAGCCTGCGAACTCACTTTGAAAATATGTTTTTGGAAGGAGACAAGATCCACTTTTCTCAGGTAAAAAGTCCTTGTTGGGAGTCTGAATACACCATTGTTAATACATCACCAAGATGAACAAAATCATGTGTAACACCAAGTAATATGAATTTCTTATGTTCCTTCTTTCTTCATTCCATTGTTGATTATCTATCCATCCAAAATCAATTATTTTCGGTCTTAATCCTTGGTGTCTAGTTGTTGAATAATTTTCTTTTCTTTGATTCCATGTATTTTTGTTGAAACTTCTCCAATTTGTAGTTGTTGTTGGTCTCTAAAAATAGCTTGTTGAAGAGTAGTTTGGTGATGCCTTGTTCCATGAATATTGACACATATTCCATGTTCTTCCTTCATAATGTTGATGTCGTCCATCTTGTATTCCTTGAAATGTTTCTTGGTAATGAGGGTGTCAATATGGTTTCACATTTGATGGTATTCCTTCACTCTACACATGCATTTCATATATCTTCGTTTTAGCAATAGTGGAATCCTTGATCATCTTTTCCTGGTCTTTGAATACTCTAGCCTTCGAGATAATACCGTCATATTTGGCATGTACATCCTCTAGATGGAGTTCAACTTCTTCAAGTATCTTCTGTTAACCTTCTTAAATCTTGTCTTCTTTCTCCTTGATAAGCTGCAATGTAATCCCATCTAAAAAATGCTAACATCCTTCTTCAAATTTGGCTTGCATTTCTAACTTTACCTCATCTGTATTTAAGGATTCCTCAACCTTCTTGCAAATTTCCTCTTGCAGTCTTTTGGTAGATTCTTTATCCAAGATTCTTCTTTATTCTTTATTTTGACAATTCTTCTTTTGTTCTTTTAATCTCTTAACCTCATCCAATAGTTTTTTATTATGGCGTCGTAATCTACATATGTCTTCATCTTTCTTTTTCAAATATTTTCTTGATTCATCTTTTTCCCACTTTCCTTTCCGAGTCTTTTCTTGCTTTAGGTTCTTAACCTCCTTAATGAGTGATTCATTAAGGGATATTATATTAGATATCTCCTCACCCTTATTCTTAATCTCTTCATTTTCTTATTTTAATTCATCTTGAATTCTATGCATTTTCTCCATTTTTGTATCCCTAATCTATTTATCTAAGAAGAGTTTTTCAAATTCTTCCCATGTGCAATGCTATCTAGTATTTTGATTAACACTCATCCACCACTTCCAAGCTGCATAAAAAAAATAATATCTTTCTTTCCTAGGAGTCATATTATATTCTTTTACCAACCTCAACCATTCCATAGGATTGATCATCTCCTGTAAATTTAGGTATTTCCATTGATTCTTAATTGAGGTCTAATCCCAACCCTAAAATCACAACCTCAATATTTTAAGGATAAATATCTCAAATAGTTGTAATACTTGTTCCAATATTCTCTTCTATGTGTTATGTTTCCAATGGATTTTGAATCATCTGAATCAAACATTCCAATCAAAAGTTATGATAGTTTTAAGTGAACATACCTTTGAAACCCTGATTTGGAGTTTGTCCTCCTGGACAACCTTACTTATGATGTATCTCTGCAATTTCGGATTTTATCAGTCTGAAATTCTGACTTGTAGTACTATGAAATTTCTTCTCTGTAATGTCACAGGTCTGACCAAAATCAGATGTGCCAAGTGGAATTTATGATAACTTCCCCGC
This sequence comes from Picea engelmannii, assembly GCA_009831015.1. Taxonomy (NCBI): domain Eukaryota; kingdom Viridiplantae; phylum Streptophyta; class Pinopsida; order Pinales; family Pinaceae; genus Picea; species Picea engelmannii. Next base: position 18,825 of record ML857451.1, read on the forward strand.
ACCTTGCTGATTTTTGTCCTTTTTGGTAGAGAGAACTTGTAAAACGTGCCCCGTGCACAATAATTGATATAAAATTCTGAAAATTGTACCAGAAATACTATGTCCTGTGCATTATTCAATTCAACTAGTATCACTCAATTTGGATTCTCTATGAATAAGTTATTTTTGTTTTACCCATAACACATGTTTGAGACTAGTCAATAGGACTAGTTATATACCCTATCTTCCACATGGTGTATCTACAAAATTAGGATGACCCAGAAGATGAAATTTTTATCACAGATACCTTGATAATTTCTATGAATATAATCCAAATTTCAGGGTCTAAAATGTCACAGAAACAAATTTATAGCGAAAATTATGAGATGGATAAATTCATAATGATTTCAGAACCCTATCTTACACAAGCCATATCTCCGAAAGTATAAGGCCTCACGAGCTAAAATGTTTTCCCCATGTACCTTGATCCATATGATAAATATCATCCAAGGGGTTCCTTCTGAAATTTCGTAGAAAAAAATTTATATCGAAAATTCCAAGGTGTCTCAGATGTAGCAGGGAAACCCAAAGACGTTGAGCTCTGATACCAAATGTTATGGTCCAAATGTTCAGAATATCATAAAATAACAGAAGTACACACCATGCACAGAATGATGACGTGGAGAACAACTCCAATATAGATAATTTACACAAGAACTCCTTAAATAATAGGGGAACCCCCTCCAAATAACCAAATACCTTTCATACTTCACAATTCACATCTCAATAATGAATACATGATCTCTTATATATAGCTATTCACACTTCCACATGAGGCCCCTTTATCACTAGGCTGACCCTATTACATATGTATTTACACATTACATGTACATTTAGACCCATATATGCCCCCCACTTGGGGTCATATCATATACATTTAGTCATATATATGCCCCCTTTAGGTCATAACATATAGATAAGGTGTCAAATATTGAAGATTATGCAATCCTAAAAGATTTTGAAGATGTATTTAAAGAAATACCAGGATTACCCCCTAAAATAGACATTTATTTCTCCATCAATCTGATGCATGGAGCAGCCCCAGTATCCAAGACCCCTTACAAGACGGGTACACCAGAATTGAAGGAATTACAAATGCAACTTGAAGATATTCCGAAGAAGGGGTATATACACCCAAGTGTGTCACCTTAGGGTGACCCAGTATTATTTGTGAAGAAAAAGGATGGAACATTGAGAGTTTGCATTGACTTCAGGCAGATGAACACGATAAATGTGAATAATAAGTATCCTTTTCCAAGGATTGATGACCTCTTTGATCAGTTGAAAGATGCAAAAGTATACTCCAATATTGATCTCAGGTTAGGTTATCATCAGGTAAGAATTAAAGAAGAAGACATCAACACTCATACTTTCAGAACAAGGTATGGTCATTATGAGTTCACAGTGATGCTATTTGGGTTATCAAATGCATTGACTGTCTTCATGTGTTTAATGAATGGTATTTTTAGAGAATACTTAGATAGGTTTGTCATTGTATTTTTAGATGACATTGTTATATATTCTAAGTTGAAGGAAGAGCATGAACAACACTTGAGGATGGTATTACAGGTATTAAGGGAGCATCAATTGTATGTCAAATTGAGCAAGTGCTCATTTTATCAGAAGCAAATTCATTATTTGGGACATGCCATTTCATAGGAAGGGATAACAGTGGATCTTGAGAAGATAGAGGCCATTAGAGTATGGTAGATGCCAAAGAATGTGACAGAGGTTATATCATTCATGGGCCTTGCAAGCTACTATAGGATATTTTTTGAAGGATTCTCAAAGATTGCAGACCCAATCACTTCCTTGCAAAAGAAGGATATGAAGTTTCAGTGGAAATTGGATTGTGAAAAGAGTTTCCAACACTTGAAGCATTTATTAACAAGTGCTCCAATACTAAGGATTGATGATCCAAATGAAGACTTCATTGTATGCATGTAAAGAAGGGCTTGGTGGAGTCCTCAGTCAAAATGGGTATGTTGTATGCTATGAATCAAGGAAGTTGAAGGAGCATGAAAGACACTATGCTACTCATAATTTGGAGTTGGAAGCCATAGTGCATGTCTTGAATATGTGGAGGCACTACCTCATGGGGAAAAGGTTTGAGATGAGGATAGACCATAGTGTTCTGAAATATTTATTTGGACATCCAACTCTAAATGATAGGAAAAGAAGGCAGTTATAATTTCTCAGTGAATATGACTGATATAAAGCATATCAAAGGGAAAGAGAACAAGGTGGTCGATGCACTTAGCAGAAGGGTGCATGAGTTGCATGCTATAATCATCAGCATGTACCAATCATATTTGAAAGACAAAATCTTATAGGCTGCAAAATTAGATTTGTAATACATGGAAATAATAAAAAAATTACAACAAAGTATTTTGTAGCAGAAAATTGAAGACTATAATCTAGAAAATGATGAAATTGTCATGTACAGGGTAGGATTTATGTACCAAATTCGCAGGAATTGAAAATTTGGATATTGAGAGAAATGCATAATGTACCTTATGTTGGGCACCCAAGTTATCAAAAAACTATTGCAGCTGTCAAGAGCCAATATTATTGGCCAGTCATGAAGAAAGAAGTTGATGATTTAATTGCCAAATGTTTGGAGTGTCAAAAAGTCAAAGCTGAGCATAGACACCCAACTGGTTTGCTATAGCCATTACCCATTCCTGAATGGAAATGGGAAGTTGTAACAATGGATTTCATCACCAAACTGCCCAGAACAAACAAGCATCATGATTCTATCATGGTAGTGGTGGATAAGCTTACTAAAGATTCCCATTTTATTCTAGTAAATCTCACTCACAAGGAAGCCAACATTGTTGATATTTATATGAGAGAAATTGTTCGACTACATGGTATACCAAAGACAATTGTGTATGACAAAGATCCAAAATTTACATCAAATTTTTGGAAATGATTGTTTAAGGGATTTCGAACAAATTTGAATTTTAGCACAACTTATCATCCAAAATCATATGGACAAACAAAGAGGGTGAATCAAGTGATTGAGGATATGTTGAGGATGTATGTCATGGATAAACCATCAAATTGGGAAGGCTACCTACACTTAGTAGAGTTTACTTATAACAATGAGAACCAAGCATCTCTAAAGATGAGCCCATTTAAGGCACTTTATGGCAGAAGGTGCAACACACTGGTAAGATGGGAAAACCCAATAGATAGAGTAGTAGTTGGGCCGAAATTACTCAGGGAAATGGAAGAGCAAATGTTGAAAATTAAAACAGAATTTAAAGGTTGCTCAATACAGGAAGAAAATCTATGCTAATAAGGGCATAACTCACAGGGAATTTAAAGTGGGTGATCATATATTCTTGAAAGTAAAGGCCAATAGAAGTTCACTAAAGTTCAGAAATTTTTCAAAGTTGGAAGCACGTTATTGTGGGCTATTTGAAATCCTAGAGAGGATTGGGCTTGTAGCATACATTCTTGCCTTGCATTCATCAATGTCTATTCATAATGTATTCCATGTATCATTGCTCAAAAATTATATACTTGATGCTAATCATTTCATTGATTGGAATGTGATTCAGGTGGAGCAAGAAGGTGCCTTTCAAGTGCATTTGGTGTGCATATTGGACCAGAAGATCAAGCAACTCTGGAATTGATCCATAGATATAGTAAAGGTCCAATGGGATTGGTACGGTCCTGAATATGAAACTTGGGAGCACGAGGATGCTATGTGGGTAGAATACCTACATGTTTTTGAGGATTTTTGAAATTTTGGTTGTATATGTGTATATATTGCACTGAGGACAATGCATAAATAAGTGGGAGAGGAATGTAATACTCTTAGGTAGAAACCCAACTGTAAATGTAAATACAAATGTACTTAAGCTAGTGTTCTGTTTGATATCATTTTACATGAACCTTCCATGGTATAGTGTGCACATGTACTGCACACTAAAATGATGAACTTTTCACATTCTAGGATACCGCATGCAACAAACTTAAGTGCGCGCGATTTTGAGGCCAGAGAGCCTTTGTGTATATGTTGTGTTTTGAGGCTAGCGAGTCGGGATGAAAAAATGACAGTATATCTATAATGTAAATGTAAATGTAATCACATGAAAATATTAATGAAAAACACATCACTGCAGTAGACCAACCATGTGAAAGAGTATGGGGGACTAAACTCCACTAGTTAGGGAAAGGGGGATAAAATTTAAGGATAAGGGGATAAGCTAGGGAGCTTAATACAAAAATGAATATTATATCAATATTCCTTAAACTATAAAGTATGTATAATTATTTTATCCTATGTTCTAAGGATGGGGACAAGTGGGCCAAACTAGTTCTCAACATGACAAGTGTCAAGTTGGAAACATGCATACATATAGTTTGGACTTAGTTCATTTTCCCATCATTCCATCATCATGAACTCACTCATTTAGCTATCCTCCATACCTCCCTGTCACCGTACCTGTATCTGGTTAGCTTAGGATTTGAAATGAAGAAGCAAGTTGTTATGCCTGTGGGGTATTGAAGAGGCTGGTTGTCAGGCCCATGAGAAATTCTCTCTAGGTGAGAGGATTGATGGGAATTGATTTCCTGAAGGTTCCAAACTGTAACTATAGGGATTTGAGACTTCCTGTCCAGCCTGTTGTTGAAGCCCCAAAAAGGAAGTGGGGCATCCAAGGGATTGTTGAGTAGAGAAGGGGCACACTTCCTTGGGTGGGACAAGTATGTGGGGAATGAGGGAATGTAGGATGTTAGTTTGAGTTGGCACCTATGAAGGAGTTTTTTCTACTGTCTGAGATACATCAACCTGGTTAGGAATTCCTTTTCTTGGGTGGAGTTTAGTCCCAGCTCAGGGGTGACCCACTACTGAGAGTTTTGAGCAGTGTGGTATAAGTCTGGGAGGAACATGGAAGGTCTGCACGTAGTTGGTTATTATTTTACCAAGATAATTGTCAATTGTGTGTTAAATTATATGCTACATTATTATGTATGTGTTTATTTTTATGGATTTTTCCTGTCTATGCTGCATGTGTATTATTATTATTCTATTCAAAAATTTTATGTGGCATAACCCAGTTGGATGTTGGGGATGCTACACGAATGATGATTGTATTTAGTGGAGGTTGATTATTCCTTTTTCTGTTGTGATTTAAAATTTCTTCATGATGCTTCTTGACCTATGATGTTTCATTGACATTTGTATGATGAAATTGATACATTATCTTCATACCTTTTGTTGATTCCGAAGTGCTTGATGATCCTATGTGGCTGCAAGGTTTGGTGTTCTATTGCATGTCTTGAAGGAGTTGGTTGATGATGATTTTTATAACGACTAATTTAAATTCTGCTTACTCTTGCTTACATGTTTGGATTAATGTATTCATATTTATGCTGTCGCATGTTTATCCTACTCTTCTATTTCGAACTTCAAGTTTGAATCAAAAAATAACTAATCCTTCTTTTGCATTGAGACTTCGCACATCCAATATTAATACACTTATCTATAGCCACCCATGATTATTGTTGAAGAACCTAATTCTTATCTATAAGTTTACTTCAAGGAAGGGAATATGAGTTTTATTGTGTATTGACAAGTCTCCCTTTGATTGCATACATGATCTCATTTTTCTGTTTTGCAGGAGTAGGTTCACAGGGCTAATTCATTTGCATGACCGCTCTAGCCTTGAAATGCAAGTGGGGGGATTTCCTCATCCTTATCCACAACCTTGACCTTGATTCTTGATATGATCCTCCTTATCAAGAAGTGGATTACCTTGCTTTGCAGTTTCCTTGAGGTCTAAATCCCCTAAGGCTGTCAGATCCACCTCTCCAGTAGGCCTATTCTCGAGCCTCTTCACATTGATCTATACTGGCTCCTTTTTCAGTCTTACCTCTTTCCAAAACCCAAGCCAAAAACCCATTCAACTTATTGGTTGTAGGTCCTTGTTGTGTTTTCACCCAATTCCCACTCGCTATCTGTAACAATTTGTATCATGCATTGTGGCCTAGCGTAAGCACCTTTTCCTTGATCTAGTCACATTCTTTCTCCTCGCGATCTTATCAAGTTCTCCCTCTGAGATGTGCATATTGATTAGATGGCCCTATGTCATATGTTCGGTTGGCATCAATCTCCTTTTACCATTTGTCGCTACTTGTGATGTTGCTTCATTTCATTTAACATCATTGCTTTCCTGTCATTTCACGTTGAACCATAATGTTCTTCATCGCCATATGACTTAGCTCCTCTCCTTGATGCCTGGTTTCCTAAAACCTACTTGATTTTCCCTATTCCTAATTTCATCCCCTAGGTGCAGAACCCTGAGCGATGGAACCATGAGGAGCATGGAACCTTGGCTTTTGTGTAATTTGGCCTAATTTCCTAATTTGTATTTTTATTTTTATATTCTTGTATATATATATATATATATATATATATTTGTTTAATTTTATTATTTTTATATATTTATTCCTATTTTACCCTTCATTTTGGTAAAACCACATGGTTTATTTGCCAATGGTTTTTACCCATGGGTTTCCCCTTGAATTACTTTAGGTATTTATTTTTACACAAGGGAAACATAATTCACATTAGATATTTATTTTACTTGGGGTAAATACTGTTGGAATATTGAGAAGGGGGTTGAATCAATATGACCACTTCTAACCACAATATATAAAATTCAACTTAACGAACAATATATCATCAATATATCATCAACATGTCATGAGCATATAAACATAAGAAGCATCACATCAACAACATCACATCAATTACACAATACACTAGAATTTACGTGGTGTTAGCACTGTCATTTTCCTTTTAGTTAGAGTCGATATTAGTCAGGTTTACGTCCGTGTGTCAAAGCATGTAAGGTCAGGTATTGGAAAACATAGAGGTCGAAGTCAAGCAAGTGGCCATTCGACCCTTGGATTCAAGAAGGGATGTCAAAGTCCAAACATGCGTAAAAGTATGAATCTGTCCCAAAAGAGTCGGGTCCTTTCATAAGGGAAGTCATTACGTGCCTCGGGTCGGGGAAAGTTGTTTAACAGAAGTCGCATTAGCAAGTGCATCGACCATCATCATCTCATTATGACGGATTGAAGAATGAAAATCATGGTGCTTGTATCATGTATGCCCTGCAGCCTTTATCAGCTGTACCTTACAAACCTTGAAGCGTACTCATCGTGTGGATGTGCCACATAAAATCTTCAGTTAGTTTCAAAACATCATGTCGCCATGAATTCAGTGTTCCCTGGCATGATTCCACCTCCCACCCACTCTGTTATAAATTTCGGATGTTCTCACTACTACATATTGAAAAAATTGTGACAACTACTTGCGATGAAAGTACTCTTTCGTCGCAAAATTCAAGAGAAAAAGTTCAAATTTTCAATTTTGATCTAAATCCACCCCATATTCATTGCTCTATCGATGGAACCAAACTTTCGCCTGTTTTTTGATGATCATCAAGATGGTGGACTATTGTCTCTATTTCGACAAACTTGTGTTTTCATCGCAAGAGTGACGCTCACTATTGACCATTATACATTTTGACAAAGTCTAATTGATATAGTCAATGTTCGTCACAAGAGCGACAAATTGACCGTTATAACCATTCCCGTCTTTGACAAGGTGACCTAAATATAACACACACACACACACACACAGACACACACACATATAATTAGGTCACGGTCATCACAATTGCGGTGACCATGACCTAAATTGACCTATAAATATTTGATGATTTAAAGATGTTGCGACAATCTTGCTATAACAATGATGGTTCCGAAAGGGTATTTTTGTGTGGAAGTTGTGCGGTAGAATGTCGCAGAATATAGTTAGAGGTGGGGAAAAAAGTAAAGCGGGTGAAAAGGGTGATGGTAGATGTTATTTCCCTTGCAAAAAATGTTGCCTCATACGTCCCATAAGAATTTTAATAACAACAACTAAAAAACATTGTAGGAAATATGGGCACATTGATGGCGGATCGAATGAATATTGTCCCATGGTAATTAGCTATATATTCATTATTTGTTTTTATTTTGTCAATTTTATATAAAATTATATATATGTATATATATTGTTTGAATGTTTGTTATAGTATACACTAATTTTGCAT
>WSFP011398026.1:0-26982 GCA_009831015.1 Picea engelmannii
ACCAACTCTCTGGTTTCTCTAGCACCCACTATAAGGAAGCACTAACTCCCTGAGTGTTTTAGCACCGACTGGATGGAAGCACCTACTTCCACTTATACAAGCACCAAATTCCATATAGAAAACTCTGTGTTTTCCCAAGCACCACCTTGCCACCCTGTTTTTCTAGCCACAACTAGATGGAAGCTACAACTCCCAATATTCAAGCACCAAATCGAATATCAGAGGACCAAAGTCCTCCCTAGAACCACCCTACCTCCCTAGTTATGGATAAGTGATTGAAAAAAAAACAATACAGGTGTCTCAATTATTACCCCTTCTTTTCTGTTCTGCAATTCTTCTCTGCTTCAAAAACTATTCTGCAATTATGCTCTGCTTCATGCTATTCTACTATTCTGCTCTTTCTTCTGTCTATTCAACAACTGTTACTCATCTCTGAGTTTTATCTCAAGCTCTGCAACCTTTAATTTTACTCTTCTTACCGTTCATCACATTTTTCCAGTTAGAACAACCAACCTTACACAATTTCTTCATGTCTCCTTTTATTCACACACGCCTCATCAGTTACACCTCAAATCTTCTTGGGTAAAAATGCCTCATCAACTGAATCGCCAATCGATCAAGAATCATGAATCCGTTTTTCTAACTGAATCATAACTGATTAATTAACTATGAAGTGCAACAGTAGCCCTTCGATCATATTCAAATTCACCTGCACCGTTGGATTAAATTGGCAGGGTTTTGCGTTTATCTCATATGCCCACTAGTTGTGACTGAATGCTAAACATAATTTGAATTTTGTGATCTTGCATCTCGACATTCCTATGATAAAGGATCTCGACACTTCAAGTCAGGATCGCTGAGACTCCGAGATGGAGCTTAGCACCGCTAGCTTCTTCCCCTCATGTGACCACCGACGGTGACCACAAGTTGTGCCAAAAGGTGCTTCATATTTTGCGAACTTATAAACTTCATTGAGCCTAATCAACGGTCAAGATCTCCAATGATCCGACGGTCCATATCTCATCGCTATGTTTCATATCGCGATTCCTATGATGAAGAGTCATGATGCTCCAAGTTGTGATCACCGAGACTTCGAGATGGAGCTTGACACCACTAGCTTCTTCCTCCATCTTCCGCAGATGTAACCACTGGACATGACCACAACCTTATTCGAAAACGCATTTTTCACTTTCGCGTCTCGGGTATTCTGTCGTGATTTGATCTATCACCATGTGCCCCTCTTGGATCAATGATCCAGATCTTATCGCGATTTCACCACTTCACGATCCTTCTTCATGCCTGAGCGACGGTCCACAATCCTTGGTGATCTGACGTTCCAGATCTTTTCGTGATCTTGCATATCGCGATCTCTATGATGAAGAGTCTCAATACTCCAAGTTGCAAACGCTGAGATGGAACTTAGTAATTAGATCCTTCCCTTAAGCCTTTGACGATGTGACCTTGAAATATGACCACTCGCCAATCAAATGAGCACTTCACTCCTTTGACGTTCCAGTCAGCGAAACACTGATCTTTCGCCATGTGTCCTATGGAACCAACGGTCCAGGTAATATCGTGATTTCACCACGTGTCCTTCTAGAATCAACGGTCAAGATCTTATCGCGATGTCACATATCGTGAGTTTGAATCTCTTTCCTTTGGATTTCCTAATCTGCGAAACTCCGAAATGAAACCTTTGTCATGATTTGACTGTTTTCCTCCTTCTGAGCTTACGTTGCTGATCTTTCCATTATCGCTATGCTACTAATTGTGCTAATATTTTCCATCTGATCATGATGATCTTCACCACCAATGACAAACACACGCCATCAATGACAAACACGCATACTCTGCCTCTGTCTAAAAACATGCCAACATTGGTGTCAGTTTTGGTCCCTCGATCGCGATCTTCTTTATTGAAGAAACAAACTTCAAAAGGCTCTCCTCGAGACTCCTATTCTCTTCACCCATGAGAGGGGAAACCACCTTGGGTTTCCAAAAACATTTTGGAGGAAACCTCTCCCTTGAGTGAGAAGGAAATTTATCCATAGTGTGCCTAACCTGGAAGTATCCATAACATCTGAGCGAAACCCGCTAGTAATCAATCTTTTGTAACCACAAATTTTTTTCCAAAACCAGCTCAATTTCTTGCAACAAACCCTCTTTTAGGTCAAACTCCACCTGAATGTGAGCCCATCCATGAACTAGTTTTGTAGTCCAATATTCTTCTAACTTGATGAACCTCCCCACTTGATTACTGATGAAGTCCATAATCTCCTTATGACATAATGATAATGTTAGCCCATGGAGAATGACCCATAGTACGAAATATGAGATAGTTTGATGGCTGGGATTGAAATGTACAATCCACTCTTGAAGGGGTAGGCTTGACGATCCCTAGGATTGACGGTCCCTAACAGGTCTTATGGGGAATTGAATCTGAAACAAATCCATCCCTTGACTAGGATGTGAAAAACAAGTTTATAGCCGAAGACTGGAGTCTAAGAACCATCAATCCAATGCTTTAGACTCTCATGACAAACAATGTTCCCACAAAAATGACCAACTTTTGTTTTCCCATTTAACTCCAGAGAATTATCCACTATAACATCATTACCCACCACCAATTTTACCCTATCTTTAGGTGACTTGATGCATCGATTATTTTTATTTACATGAATGAGATTCAAACACGATAGCTCGGGGACTAGATGTGCTAGAGAAATCAGAGGAGAGGGAGCCGAAGTAGAGACCAGACATGAATGTCGAGGAGAATATATTTCTATTATATTGTTATTATATTGTTATTGCTTAAATTTTATGGAAGTAAATTGTGTATAAATTTAAGGTTTCTAGTGAACACTCTATCCATAGGACACAAAATATGTAATAATAATAGAAATGAGTGTTGGAGGTAAGATTTAAAAAGAAAAAAAATCCTTTAATTTAATGACAATTGAGAGAATTAAAATATGATATAAATAAATAAATTAATTAATCCCTAAATGTTGAATGAAAGTGTTATAACCCTATGATTCATAGGATCAACTAGTGACTGGAAAATTTTCACTCTTGGTGTTATTTGGTTGTAAATAATATTTCATTTTTGCAAATCATTTCCAAAAAGAAATAAAAGAAAAAGTAAAAAGAAAGAAATAAAAAAGAAAGAAAATAAAATAAAAGAAAAAGAAAGAAAGAAAAGAGGGCATAAAAGAAAAAAGGATAATGCCCCATGCAATAATAATGAATTGATCCATACAGTTTAATCATGGTCTAGTCTTTTTTAATTTATGTTGATAGGATTAGTGAATAAATCTTGGCTAAACTGTTTAATCTTAGCCAAGTAGATAGGCTACGTAGTGAATAAATTTGACCAAACTATTTAATCTTGGTCAAATAGCCCCAAGATAGAGTAATTTTTAGCCCAACAATATAATATGGGTAAATGTGTTAGGTAAATAGGTTAGCTAGATTTCCTTCAATAAAACAAGCATGTTTTTATATAAAATTCTTTGTTTGATGTTAGAAGGTTGTGTTCTAAGCCCCTTGGTGGAAAAAAACGAAAAGAAACAATGCAAAAAACCCACAAATTTCCACTATTCTAAGTTTCAGCAGTAAAATGTATTGCGCTCTCCGTGATTAAAGGGTGTGCTGAGTTCAACGACTGAGAAAACAACGCTCAGATCTATGATAGACAAGAGATTTCAGACCCCCCAGACTATTCTATCTTTAATGGTGGGGGGGGTTCGATATTGTGGTTTTTCCCAGCGGGCCCCATCCTAACGTGGCGCAGATCCATTATGTTGGACCCCCCTTTCTCTAAACCAGTTATTGCCTACCCCGCCCTGACATACCGCCATACCAACCTTGCTATACCACAACTGCCTGATGACATCACACTCCACTACCCCGTTGTTTCGTAATGTCACACTCCACTACCCCTTCTTACAAGTCTTTTCTCATTACTTTGCCGGCATATCTCTCCCCACTTACCCGTCACACGTCAGGTCCCGTTTCACCTACCCTCCAATAACTGCTTTCCACATCATCCTGGCACACCTCTCACCCATCCTTTACTTTCCACCTGATACCCAAGTTATCCATTGGCCAATTAATACATGCTAACATATCCATTATCTCGCTGACCTATCACTCACACCCAACAGATACCCATCTTCCCAAATTAAATCCCATTTCCACCATTATCACACTATTCACATTTTTCGCATACTAGAAGCTCATTTCACTCGCCATTTTCAACCAATAACCGAGATAAAGCCAATCACTGCTAACATTTTTTGTTTCAGTTTGCAGGTACCTGTTGAATTGATGGCGCCAAAACCTAATAAATCAGAGGTCGAGGAAAATCCATTCCTCCCGCCTCTTGTTGATCTCGACCGGATCCCGCTAGTTGACAAAGACTACTTGATCTCAGAGACCAAATCTGAATTCGATTTTGCTGAATTGCATTCATGGTTCAGGGAGACCTTCCTGGATCAAAGTGAAGAGATTGGACTCTGGGAGTCCAATCTCCCACTGTATCGTTTTCCCCAAATTCACCATTTTCCTGAATTCTCCCTCAAGTGCTAGGCCAATTACCTTCCTGATCAGAGAGCTGTCGTTTCATCCTCTGGAGAGACCCTGTTGACCGTCATGCCTGAATCCATTGACCATATTATAAAAATAACCAGATTCAAATCCTTCTCTCCTTTTACAATTGAAATCCTAACGGAAATGTATAAAAAATTGTCTTTTCCCCAGAGAGAACAGATTTTTGAACTCTTCCTCCCTGAGAGTGCCCCATTACCCAAAGAAAATCCCCCGTATCAGTCATCGATTTTCTCTGTAAAGGGAAATCAAATTATCTCTTCTCTTTGCAACCTACTTGGATACTTCTCAGATGAATGGGTAGATGAACCAATCTTGGGTTATCTATTTATCTTCTCCGTCGAGGAAAGCTCCACTGTGTAGTTCAACTACAACAGTTTCTTGGTTGAGAACATTCATGAGAAACTGTTCAAATTTCCCACCGAAGGCATGTTCTGGTATTCTTCAATACCGTCTTACATGTTCGTGTTCTTTCAAGTAGATAAGTTCTTATTTCCCATGCAGAAACTAGACCAGGACGACAAACCACAACCTGTCATCTCTTGGACTTCATTACTGAGAAACAACTCCACAGTGTTTAATTTCAAGCAATTCATTGAGCAGTTTTACCATCCAGTGGTAAGCATGCTCAGTGGTAGACAAGAACCAAGGATAAATGAGGAGATTCAAATATTTTTACACCTCTTGGACCTCGCCAAGACTGGGGACTGGTACCTGTATCAGAATCACACGGAAAGTAAAATTTACGGATGTGAAATGGCTCCTTATAAGCTTCCCAGATATGTACCTGTTAGGATATTCGCCTTGGAATACATTAGGAAAATGATCAATTCAGACGACATACACTTCGTAGTTTTGAAGAAGAAACAACAGTTGGGGATTAAAGGGAAGATAAGATCTTTTATCTGTAACAGTCAAGCTGTCAGGGAAGAGGAAAACAAACTACTAAAGGAAATGAAGTTTGGCATCAATTTCCCTTGGCACTATGATCCATGTGGGATCATTGCAGAAATGAGATTGAGGAATAAAAGTTCCCCATATGCTCATGTTCCCAAACCAGAGATCGAGAAATTTATGAATCAAATAGAGTGGGAGGTGAACACTCTAGAAGAAACTGAAAATTTGTTTCCTCCATCCATTTTGGCACAGACCACTACTCCAGAGATACCAACGGAGAAAAGGCCCAGAAAGATTCCTCTCCTTCAATTATTGAAGTCTCAACAGAGGAATTCTAGGTTTACAGGGAAAGGCCCAAGGCCATTCATACAACTGATAGGTCAAGAGAGGAAGAGACCCATTCTACCACAGTAATCAAGGGAGAACGCTCACCATTTTTCTCAAGTAATCAACAGATGATGTCCACTTCTTCTTTGAAAATGTAGATTGATACCACTTTGACTGCCCGATCATCACAAGGGTCTGCAAAACTAAGTATCTTTGAGAAACATGATTTAATCAAGAAGAAGAGTGAGATGTTGACCAATAAAACCTATGCTCAATTATGGAAATAGACATCAACATCACATCATAGGTTTCTCTCTGCTTTTGATACAGAAAAAGGGAGAATGCACATGGCATTTCTGTAGGAACAGGTACCCCATCCAAAAGAAGCCACTGATTACAAAAGGTCAACACTTGAGTTCGATGCCAATCAAGTACATATAACTGATCATATGGATTTGCATAGACAGACTGGAGAAATGGTTTTCTCAACATTGGAAAATGCTTACACAACTGCTACAAAATTACAGGTTTCTCTGAACAATGTTCAGACTCAATTAAAGCCATAGAAAGTGTCTTCCTTTGCAAAAGACAACAAGATCAAGTCTTTGGAAGATATGGTACTAAAGATTGGGTATGACCCCTCAAATGTGAAAGTAGTTGAAGATCTGTTGAAGAAAAAGAATGCTAACATAGCCTCCTTGAGGAAGCAATTAAAATTGTCAGCTACTGAAGACTCACAAACCAAAGAGATGGAAGAGATAGAGGGTCAAAAAGAGGATATGCTAAAATTGATCATGGAACAAAATGCATAGATCAAATAGATGGAAGCAGAGATGGAAAAAATAGTAAAGGAAAAAGAATAGACAAAGCCTATGGAGTTCATCCCATTGAGTGTAGTTCCCCTCACAGGAGTTAGCGCAGCGATAGTAGCAACAAATGCCACATCAGAAGTTCCATCAGCTACCCGAGTGACAGTTCTAGAGACATCTGAAACTCTAGAAAAGTCAATGAATGAATGCCTTTACAAAGAGCATAAATTAAAAAATTGCAGCAAGAGATGGAGCATCTCTAGGAACTTAAATCTTCTTTCCAGGCCAGCTACAACACTAAGAGGCACTCATCAGAAAAACTAAAGCATGAGATACAACAACTACAAAAACAAACAGTTGTGGGAAGAACACTAGCAGAAGCCAAGGAGAACATTTGGATGGATATCTCAAAATCCATGAAAGAAATATGGCCCCTTGTGCAAATCATGTTTGAGCAACACAAATTGGTGTTAAGGAGCAAGCAGGCCATCGACAGGATCAAGGGAGAGTTGGGAGAAATGCCTACAGAAGAAAATGAAATCATCAAGTTTCTAAATTCAAAGACTAAGGATGAGCTCGAAAGTCTGAAAATTGAGGATAGGACTGAGACTATCCTCGAACTTAAGAAGGTCCTGAAAAAAAGAGGATTAATGTTGCAATTGGAAGAGAGAGCCC
Organism: Picea engelmannii; assembly: GCA_009831015.1. Classification (NCBI taxonomy): domain Eukaryota; kingdom Viridiplantae; phylum Streptophyta; class Pinopsida; order Pinales; family Pinaceae; genus Picea; species Picea engelmannii. Next base: position 7,317 of record WSFP011398026.1, read on the forward strand.
AGAACATGGATATCGGAGTTCCGAGATTCTTCAACAAGATTGATTCTTTGAAGAAGAAAGGCCTTCCCGGTTTGCTGGTTTTAAATGAAAAACTGATTACTCTGTCTGACTACAAGCAAAATATTTCCATGGTGGCAAAGGACAACTCCAAGTTTCCAGGGATACATGGTAGCATAACAAGTAAATCATTTTTAGAGACTCTGCAACTGGACCTCATCATCCAACATGAAATCAATTATATTTTCATCACCAAGCCAACTTTAGCAAAATACACAGAAATGGAAGAAGTGTACCGAAGACTACTCAAAGTCACCATTCCCGTTCAGCAAAGATGGGAGGATCTGTGCGCTTTGATCGAATAAAGGATGAGGTGTACAAACCGAGTCATCATGCAGAGCAGTCAAAGTCAAGTGAATGACTCCCCAATGACCTTCCCCAAAATCAACATGAAGAATCTGACATATCATTAGCAGTTCCTACAATTTTGTATTCTGTTATCTAGTTAGTTAGCTTTGGATTTGACACGTTCTGATCATTAATGATAGGATCATTTGTAATTTTTCTTATAAATACTTCAATTTTCAAAGTAGTTAGGGTTGATCTTTACGCCCAAGCAAGCTGTAAGCACTGTAATTTTTCTCAAGAGATCTACCAGTAATAAAAGGACGTTTCACAGGATTCCTACATGTTAACTATTGGTGATGTTGGTTCCTCTTCGTTGAATGGTTTTTTCTGTCTTCGTAATCATTTATGTTTTCTACATCTTATCATTTAAAAGAAGTTAAAGTTGCAGAATTTATCTTTGTATACTCTGTTTCTGGCTTTTGAATATCTAAGTGTTTATCTTTTGATGTTATGATAGAGAAATTCTTAAATGCTTCTTTATTTTAACTGATTATCTCATCTTTTCTGCTAATCGATCATTTTATTTTAAAGGATCTAACAGTTGCATTATCTTGCCCTGTGAAAACACCTTATAAAATCTGTTCTTTGGTCTCAAACTTTATAAAATAGACTCCATAGCCCAATGGATGCGTAAGCAATATTTCAGCCATTTTTATAAAACAAACAAAATAGTCTTATTTTTTTAACTAGCCTAATATCTAAATTTGAAACAAAATAAAATCTTATAGAGAGATCTCTCTCTGAAACTGGCAGGGCTAGATCCCAATTTCAAAGTGGTTGGATAAAGTTACCTCTGATAAATTTCTTCTAACTCCCGACAACCTCTAGGAATTTACAGAGCGATAAAAGAAAGAATAAAAAATGATATAAAGGGAATTAAATAAAGGAATTAAGATATTGAACTAAAGGAAGAAGAAAATCAAACTAATGTGATTACGATGATTAAGTCAAACAAAAGAGGGGGGAGGAGGGGGTGTTAAAAGGTTAAATGTTTAATAGGAAGTGGATATAAGCCACATAAAAATAGAGTTAAAAGAGAAAAAGTCTCTTCAAGAAATGAATGGTGGGTTTATAGGATTGACTGAGTTTATACACATATTCTCAATTGAAATTATTAGGATGTTTTTCAATTTCCAACACTTCCAAGATGATGTGAGAAGAGTGAAAGGGTGTCGAGGTCAGAAATATGGTTTGGAAAAAGAAAATAAGGTGTTTATAATTGTGAGAGTGTTCAACAATAGTTGACTTAGAGACGTGGTTGTGGAATGTGTTAGCTATATGCTCCTTGATTTAGGATTTAAAAGATCCGTTAGTTTGTAAAATGTATGATTTTCCATACGAGAATGGTATTTTCTAAACTCCTTGGCCAATCATACGATCATATTTATCCTTAACAATTTTAAATAATTGTTTTAGGGTTTAAAAATAATATTGATATTCTTTTTATCCAAAATATTTGAAATATGATCAGTGATACCTCAGATGTAGGGAAGGGAAATAAGGCTAAAGGTGGGGAGGAGGGGGTGTAGTTTTGGATTTAGAATGGAGGGTTGAGTGGAAAGTTTGATTAATTTGAGAGATAGAGTAACCATTGTCCATAGGGGCCTTAGTAAAGTGGGATTTCTAGACCCATCTTAGGGGTGAATTGTTGTTGATATTTGGAACAAAAAGTCTATGGTTGGGTGGAACCTCCATCCTCTGCAGTTGGTTGCACAACTATTATAAAAAGATAAGTGATTTTATCTCGTAACTGAGTTATATTATGGGTTTATATTGTTGTGCATTTAATTTGTGTTTGAAATGATTTATATGTTGTTTCATGGGATTATATTAGCTACATTCATGTTTTAAATAATTACTGTTAAATGTATGGGAATTTTAACATGATGCATAGTAATTAAATTTATGGTATCAAAATTTTTGTTATGGGTTGAGTACTGGGGACATTATAGATTGGTATGATATCTCAAGGTTCAACATTGAGTTTGTATGGGCCAAGACCCGTGCAAATTTGGTAGAAATTTTCTTTTCATAATTTCACCTGTGACGAATTTGGGGAAATTTGTGAAAACCGAGTGAAATCCCCAAATTCATCAACATTTTCGAGTTTAAATTTCCCTTAGAACCATCAGAGAGAGGTTTAATGGCATTGATATGTAGGTTGAAAAGTTAAAATTATCCTATAAGGTTGGATTCTATGTTCTAATGGTGACTAAAGAGTTGGAATATCAACGACCCAGATCTTATCGACATTAAGAATTGACGGCTAAGATTCATTTGCAAGAATTAGGGAAGTTTGACAAAGTTTGGAGAGTTTCATAAACCGATGGATGAGATCACCCCAATATGGAATATTGGTGATCAAGATTCATTGTAATATTGAAATAGTATGTGGAGAAAATTCCACGAAGTTAAGTCAGATAGGCTTCCGAGTTGCGAGTTGCGGAAAAAAATTAATGGCATGTTAATTTGACGCTCTGTGGTAAAAAGTCCGCGAAGTTAAACTTGATAGGATTGTGGGCTGTGGGTCATGGAAAAATATTAATGGCATGTTAATTTGTCACTCCCAAATAAAAAATCTACGAAGTTAAACCTGATAGGCTTGTAGGCTACAAAAAAATCTTAATGGCATGTTAATTTGACACTCCGCGGGAAAAGGTCTTTGAAGTTAAGCCTAATAGGATTGTGGGTTGCAAGTATCGAAAAATATTAATGGTGATTTGAAACCCCGCGAGAAAAATCTCTTGAATTTGTTCTTGATAGGCTTGTCGGTTGCATGCTTTGGGAAAATCACAATTCAAGTTTAATTTTTCACTCTGTGAGGAAACGTCCGCAAAGGTGTTTCCATCAGGCTTGTGGGTTGTGGTCTTTGGGAAAAAAACAATAGAAGGTTGAGTTTTCATCTCGATGGGAAAGGTTTGCGAGGAAGAGTTCGATAGGATTGTTGGCCACAAGTTGCGAGAAAACCTTATAACATGTTATTTTGACATTATGATGGGAAGAGTATGCAAAGGAGAGCCTGATAGGCTTGTGGAAGGTTTTTCCAATGACCGATGGAGAAGAACAATGGATGATGACATGGCCGAATCAAGGGATGATATGTGGAATCAACATATATGTTCCATGTCATGTCAGCTAGATTTCCAAGATAAGGTGCAGGTAAGGTTTTCAGACTATTACAATACTAAAACAGTCAAATTCTATGAAAGTTTTCATATTTTTGAAGGTCATCAACTTGCGAAAGCATTTTGAGGGCCTAAACAACATTTTCGGGTAGTCTAAATTGAAATAATTGTGTGTACCTTAGGTATGTGTAGTCTCTACTGCTAGAATGAAATAACTCGATAAGGGCTTTCCAACGAGCTATTCCTAGCACATAATAGAGCTAGAATTCCTTGCTCAAAAGTCATTTTGAGGCACAAGATTAGTTTGTGGAAATCCCATAGACCATAGAAACCATAATTGTAATATGGGTACCTGAAGTTGTACAATATGGGAGAGAAGACACCTATAGAAGTAAGGGCTAAAAATGAGAAAACAGTTGAAACTTCCATAGACTATAACTATCAGCTCGAAGCTCAGATTTGGGAAAATGAGCATTCAATGGAAAGCTCTTGAGGATGATAAGAGATATGTTAACCCAGAATTTTGAATTGAGCACTTGTTGAACCCCATACATTTATTTTTTTTCATTCTTCCATACTTAAAGTTTTAATGATCCCACAAGAATTCTATGTCATAGAATACACACTTCTCTTTTTCGTGGCCTACATATTGTATCATACTTAGCCAATTTCCCATATCTTAGTGAGTTTGCGGGTGGAGGAATCATAAGATGTATCTTTTATTCTTTCACAAGCCTTCTTCCAACACATAACTTATTTTTATTTTTTGCAGACTCATAATTATTTACCAATCCATCTATATAAGTCTGACCGATAAATACCAATACTTAACCATTTCATAGATTTTTGGACTCGCAAACTCACGCTCTTGTTAAATTATTTCTTCCATCTCTGAATCCCCGCCATGACATGCCATATTTATTTCACTCTTCTCAAGTTATATTTAATATTGATTCTACAGACTCAACTACTAAATTGAATTTCGAAAAGGTCGTTATTAAATGACATATTTCGAAAAGGAAATTACATTTAATTCTTATATTCATCCATCAAAAATATAAATTAAGTATTATTATCTTACCATTGTTCTAAGCGGTGATATAAGGAAGCTCATCAAACTGGTGAACATGGTTGAGAGAAAAAAACAATTCTGCGGAGATACTTTGGATCTGTTCACCAGAGAAGACCGTAATTATCACTGGTCAAGATCATATTAGTATCATGCAACATCGCCAAATAAAGAAAATAATAAAATTTGGACCTCAGGAATGGCTCGTGTTGGTTTTGTTCCTGAAATTTTCAACTGTAAAGAAGTATTCACTTGGTGCGTAGATACATTTTTTCAGAATAGAAGGATGATTCCATTGCAAAACAATTCCCCTATTTCATTAGGTCCACCAGTCTTCAAAAAATTATTGAAATTACTAGATTCGAATACACCTATAAAAGAGATGAAGCCATAACCTTTCTTAAAGGAAAAAATAATGGAATAGAGCTCCTACAAGAGTATTTGCAAGAGACAACAAAAATTCCAAAAGATTTATTCAAGATTCAGGTGAGTTCTCTGAAAGACCCTTATCGAGAAATTTCTTGGATTTTTACTAGAATCACTAGTCATGGTTATACTGTGACTATTCATCAGTTGGCCTTATATATTATACATTTTATAGTCCATGAAGATGCTATCTTTGACTGGGTGAAAATTATATCTAATGAAGTCTTTGAACAATTAATCAATTTTAAGGGTGAGAAGAAGTTCTACAAGGCTTCTTATCTGATATTTTCCATTACATATTGTCAGAGTTTTAAAGGATTGAGTATTGAAAATAGGGTAAATTCCAAGGTTGATCCCATGAACATGTGGTATCAGGCCCTGTGGAGACAAAAGTTTGTTCATCATTTTTAGGGAGTTTATAATGATTTTTTGTTTGTATTAAAAAAATTGCTCTTTGGAGAAGATACTTGTAGAGTTTCATTCGAAGCATCTACGTTTCTAAACACAAAGGGAGTTCTGGAGAAAATGGATGATTACAATATTATTAGAATTTTTTTTTCTCTTGAGAAACCTCTTTTTCTTCCTTAATATGTTCCAGATAAATTATTTATCATAGAGGTAGAAAGACAATATAAGTTATGATGAAGGATTATTTATAGATGGAATTGCTATGTTTGTTGCAAAAGTCTTGACAATGATACAATATTCTTTATAGATGGAGTTGCTATGTTTGCTGCAAAAGTCTTGACAATGAGAGAACAAATAAGAAAACAAGAATATTTTCCTTCTCAAAGACGTATAAATCAATTAAAATCATGTTGGATTCAAAGGATTAATATATTAAGATGATTATTAAATGAACTTAATGAATTATCACATAAAAAGACAGAGGCATATTCAAAAGTGATTGGGATAAATATTACAGGTACTACTATCAAAGTATCAGATCCAAATTTGATATCAAATTCAATACTCATAACTAGACAACAATTTGAATAAAAAGTTGAAACTTTGAAAAGATTATCAACATAAAAATTTGATAGTATGATGGAATATACTTATGATGATATTGATAATTGGATTGTAGAATATACAAATAGAAATGAAGATATTGAGATTACATTAAAATTTTTATCAATTGACCTTAGACAAATTGAAGGTGAATTATTTAATATCCAAGTCAAGCAAGAAGTGACCATGGTTCCCTTAAGAGAGTATATTCAAGAATGGTTAAACAAGTCTTTAATCAAAATTCTTGAAACTCCAATGGAAGTAGTTAATATAGTTAACACAACCACAACCAACAAGGATACAAAAGGTGCATCAAAAAGAAAATGAAAAGAGGAGAGACTCCATCACAATAAGTCCATACTGATCACATACTTTCTTCCTTCTCATAATTCATCCCGTTGTGTTTATTCTTTCACTAGAAAAATATAACCAAATTTTGATAACATCCTTGTTGTCTTATTTCCATATTTTGTTGCTTGCACTCTGCTCCAAACTCTTTACTCGTATTCATACCTCTTGTGTATATTTTATGGTCCATGGGAGCCCCAATCCCAATCCATTTATTGACAAATGCCTTTAACTTTATGAGATTGTAATAGACCATATTATTTTTGAGAAATCCTAGAAAAACAAATTTGGAGTTGGTTTTGATTATATTTTATAACTCTAAGTTTTGAGTATAAGATATTTGAAATCAACTCATCAAATTCTCTTTTTGATCTTAATAAGAAATACTCTTTCAAAGTTCTCTTTTGTGATTGGACCATTCTCTTTTATTTTGAATGTGATCATAAATATATGAAACTGTAATGGACGTGAGAAAATCTTTGTTGTTTTCTATAATTTATTTTCAGTATGTGTGATGCTTGAGGTTCTTGGTCCATCTCTCAAGAATTTTCCATTAATTTTTTTTTTGAATTTAAATTTTCTTGAGTGATAAAGATTTGAATTATGTCATTTTTCATAATTCTATATTATTTGATATAAGATATCCAAAGAAAAATCCTTGAAAGAAAAACATAGGAGTACCATCTCTATCAAAATGTAGGGGAATATTTATATTCTTGTAAGGTTTTCATTTCGGTCTTGACAGATTCAAACATCAACAATACTACAATTTCTTAAAATAAAAATAATAATAAACAATAGTAAAAAAATAGCATGAGTGGAAATTGCAACTTGAGAAGGTTATAACTTTTTGCTAAGAACTTAGAACGAGGCATGATTACAATCGCTGGAGAGATGTTTCAGAGGGGAATGTGTCTAAAGAATTTGAATTTTGGATTAGTGCATTTGTTTTATTATAAATTGAAATTAATAATGTTCCATAACCTAATTAATAAAGTATTATGCAATGTCCCTAATTCTAACAACAATTGTTGCATGCTCATTTTCTTGCAGAGTTAGAGGTACAAAAGGGAAAATGTAGTTCCTGTATGAGAACTAGAGATATGGAGGATGCCCAAGGTCCTTAAAACCATGAGGATGAGATCAGAGGGCTACATGTCAGTGTGGAAAATGATAAGACTGAGTCCAATTGAAGAATAATCAAGGTGGATCCTCTAGATCTGGTTGAAACTATGAGAAGCCTGCAGATATAAGTGTAGAGATATAGGGAATATAATGAAAGGATAATGAAAGATCACAATGAGATGCTATATAGTCTGAATATGTTTCACAGACAAGTCAACAAGGATCCTGGCTCTAAGCATGCAACTAGTGTTAGAAAAGTGGCAACATCCAAATCCCATGCTAGAAGGGATGATTTTCATTCAATGAGTGTGAGCAAACACAATCACTCACCAGGGAAATTAAATAGAAGATATCATTCTTATTCAAGGCCATAGAGAAACCCAAGTGTGTCCCTTGTCAGAAGGCGGAGGAGAATACCTAAGTTAGTTATTTTGCAAGGTGATCTCGAGAAACTCAAGTCGCCGAATTTTGATGGAGAGTATAGAAATGGAGAAGAAGTTGAGGCCTGATTGTTGGGCATGAGGAAATATTTTCAACTTTATGGTTACCCATCAAATATGTTGAAATCATAATTGCAACCTACCACCTTAAAGGAAAATCATTCGTGCGGTGGGATCAACTTAATCGGGTCAAACACCTTGAGGAGAAGAAGGTCTCATAAAGACAGTTCAAGGGATATTTCCAGTATAAATACTTTCCAGAGAATTATTATGATAAGAATATGAAAGAGTTATTTGAACTCGAATTGGGAAGCATGACAATGGAGGAATATGAGAGGAGATCCTTTGAATTGATTAAGTATGTTGGCTTCATGAAGGACGAGAAGGTTAAAATCCAAAGTTTTCTTAGTGGGATACATACTTTCTACAATGATAAGACACATTATGATAACCTCGGGACATTGGAGGAGGCCTTAAGGAACAAAAAACACATGTATGAGTAGAGTAGAGGGCGACCCACTTTCCAAAAATATTGGTATGAAAAGATAAAGGGTAATGTGGATCAAAGGAATAAATTTTTTAAGCCACCTTTCATAGGAACAAATCTCAAGAATATAAGCAAGGATAGTTAGCCCAAAATGAGCCTAGGATGGCATATTGTTTTGGGAAAAGGACATGGAAAAAACCCATAAATGCTGAGGATGTGAAGGAGACCACTTGTGTAAGGATTTTTTTCATAAAGGAGAAAGGATGAGGATTATTCAAAATATTCAAGAGGATGATACAGTTGAAGACATGGGAAGAAACATGCCAAGGATTTATGTAGCCTTGAATAAAAAGAAAGAAGAATTCCAATCCCCCATGATTGAAGTAGAAGATAAGATTGATAACCAAACCATAACAATTTTAATTGATTCTAGAGATAACCATAGTTACATAGATCCTAACCTTGTTGAAATATTTCACTTGCAAAGAAGCAAGTGTTGGATAGTTGATTTTCATTGATGTCACCCTAGTCAACCCTAGAATAATCATCTAGAAGTGATGGGTGTATTTGGAGAAGTCTCCAAATTTGTCCCCTTATGATATATCTTTAAGTATGGCCCTCATGGGAAGATTCTTTGAATAAGTCTACAAGAAGACCTGGAAAGATGGCTAAGTGGTTGAGAATCCCTAGAAGTATGGTCATGAATCTTCAAGATATTTGAGGAAAACGAGGATGAAGGACACGGTACATGCTTTCAAAACCCTCATATATGGATATTCTTCATCATGTAATTTCCAATGGTAGGTGGTACGCCACATGGTTCCTCACGGTTGAGGAGATATGCCCTCTTGAAGATGGAAGCCTCGAAGTATGGTTAAGAATCCCTCAACAGTTGTAACAAGAAGTGACAAGTCGAACCCAAATTAATTAAACGAAGAAATTTTTTTACAAAAAAGAGGTTACAAGTCGGCCCCATTGCAATGAATATTAAAATAAATATTAAGGATATTTTTGGTGAATTCGGCCCCATTGGAATAATCATTAAAAATTAAATTGAAATTTATTTGGGTCAAGTCGGCCCTAAAAGTGGGTGCCAGATCTAGTATAAATAAGGCACCTAGGAGTTCATTTGTGACATCAACTCAAGTGATTTTTATCTGAGGTAACTAAGGATATCTGAGGCGAATTTTAGAGGGAAGATGAGGTGAAGAAGGGAGAAATTCCAAGGGAGGATGAAGTCTTGTGATGCTGTGTTCTAAGGTATGTTATTTAAATGTCATCTTACTATTTTATCTATAATTTTTTTTTTTCTAGAATGAATCAGAAATAAAAAAACATGAAAGACGTTGAGAAGATATATCAAGGTACATGTGGTAAAAAATTCATCTTCTGGGTCGTTGTATTTTTGGCGATACACTATGTGGAAGATAAGGTATTTTACTAGCCTTGAAACTAGTATCAAATAAGTGTTTTGAGAAAAAAAAAGTCATAACTTATTCATAGAGGATCCAAATTATGTGAGACTAATTGAATTGGAAATATTACAGTTTGTACTATGTTTTGTGCGAGTTTTAGAACCAGATATCAAATATTCAACGCATGGCATGCTCTACAAGATTTCTCTCCAAAATAGGCCAGAATTTAGCAAGGTCTTCCATTTTCGTTGTAACTCCTTTTCAGGGATGATTCAAGGAGTGAAACTCGGAGAAATTTTAGAGAATATATTGAATAATATTGGGTACAACATGTAGACCTTCATTCATTACATGTATGTATATATTCTTGTTGAAATTTATGGTTTGTGACTAATCCAAAAACGAGTCCCACGAGATTGAGGTAAAGTTTGATGAATATGTTATTCTCTTGTTGTTGAAGATGAATGAGGTATGAGTGTCTTTGATATGATGCACCATGTCTGTTACAAAATCAAAGGTATGTTTTTATATGAATTTTTAAGGTTATGTCTCGATTTTATGATACATGCTTGAGGCATGTTTTGGATATTTGGGAATATTCTTTGAGGCACATCTTGGATGTATGGGATATGTTTGGTACATGGTTTGAGGCATATGTATTGAGGCATATTTTTGTTACATATCCTGGATATATCGACATATATATTTGACACATGTTTGAGATACATATCTTGATGATATTATGGCACATGTTTGAAGCATACATTGGTATATGGTGAGATATGCTCTTAGTGATCTTGGCACATGATCTATATGAGTGGATTTGGTCTCATTTATGGTGATGAATGGGAGTGATAGGTTGATGATGGTATATCAATGATAGTGGAAATGGAAGTGACAGTGGAAGTGACCATGACAGTGACAATGAAAATGGTAGTGACAGTGGTAGTGACAATGATAATGATAATGAGAGTGAAAATGACCATGATAGTGATAGTGGTAGTGATAGTGATAATGGAAGTGATAGTGAAAACAAAAGTAGCAGTGACAAGTTGATTCTACATCTATATTTAAGGGTGGAAGGAACAGGGAAGAAAATTGGGTCATAGCCTCCTTCCAGTTGGAGCTGGAGAACATAGGGAGTTATATATTCCTTCAGGTTGGAGCCTGTAAATTAGGGGGTTGTAGCTTCCTTCCGGTTGAATCCAGAGAATTTAGAGAGTTGTAGCTTCCTTCAGGTTGGAGCCTGTAAATTAGGGGGTTGGAGCCTCCTTCCAGTTGGAGTTGGAGAATCTAGGGAGTTGTAACTTCCATCAGGTTGGAGCCTGAAAATAAGGGATTGGATCCTCCTTCCAGTTGGTGCTGGAGAATTTGGAAGTTGGTGCTTCCTATGAATTTAATATTTGATATATAAGAAACCATTATGTGGTTTTCTCCCATTTCGGTGTCCACGTAAAATACTGGTATATTGTGTATCTGTGTATGATGTGATGCATTTTTTATAATTATATGTTAAATGCAATCATAAGTGAATGAAATTGTTGATAAGTTAATGTTGTGATTGAAATTGATAAAAAGTGCTCAATATTGATTCACCCCCCCTCTCAGTATTGGTGAATATTCCTACAATTAGTATCAGAGTAGGCTCCTTCAGTAACAATATAACAATTGGAATATAGATAATGGAGTGCACTAAGAATGGAACATGAGTGTTTGATGGTCAGAAATATACCTTCTAGAATAGAAGGATGAAAACATTTTTGCAGGCGCAGGGATTTGATGTATGGAAAGCAGTAGTTGAGGGATGCGTGACTCCTGCCACTTCCCCAACAGATAAAGATGGAAAGAAACTCAGTGAAAACAATTCAAGGGATATGCATACTATTTTGAGTTGCCTCACTAGCTCAGTATGTGTTAAGTTTATGCATTGTGACTCTGCAAAGGATATTTAGGACAAACTTCAAAATGTCTACGAAGGAGATGCCAAAGTCAAAGGGGCCAAGCTTCAAACTTATAGAGGTAAATTTGAATAGCTAAAAATCAAGGAAGATGAAGATATTGTAGCTTACCTTTTGCGAGTTGATGAAATAATGAATGTTATTAAAGGCTTGGGAGAAAAAAATTAAAGAACCAGTCATTGTTCAAAAAACACTAAGGTCTCTTCCAATGAGATTTGATCCTAATATTTCATCCCTAGAAGAAAGAATAGATATAGCTATGTTGAGTATGGACGCATTACATGGAATCTTACAACTTATGAAATGAGAATAGAGCAAGAGAATCCATACAATAAGGAAGCGTCTTTCAAAGCATCCAAGAAGACAAAGAAGAAGAATAAGCAAAATTCAAAGCCAAATTGCAGTTGCGACAATGAGTCATATGAAGATGAAGAAATGGAAAACTTCATAAGGAATTTGAAGAAAGGATCCAAAAAGTAAAAAGGTATGCTTCCTTTAAAATGTTTTAATTGTGGTGGAATTGGTCATTTTGCTTCTAAATGTCCTTATGATAAGAGTTTATATAGTGAAGAAGAGAAGATCCCAAGAAAGAAATGAAATATAAAAGGGAAAAAAAGAAAGAAAATAAAAAGAAATTCTTTAAGAAAATCATTTACTCAAAAGAAGAAAGTTCTTCGTCTGATGAGGATGATGAAAGCGATAGTTACTCAATCAAAGTACTCTTTATGGCTATGGAAACTGACAAAGGAACTCGTGAAAGTGAGGAAGAAGAAGGTGAAGTGTATCTTGAGGAAGAAATAATCATTATTTTAACTGAGCTAAAGAAAGAAAGGAAGAAAAAAAAGTCACTCAAAGAAGAAATGATCAAGCTAAAGGAAGGTTCTAAAAAATCAAATTTTTTTTATGAAGAAGTTTCTCACTTCAAAATCAAGGTAAAAGAAGTAGAAAAGAGAAAAAATATTTCGACAAGACATATTAAGGAAAGATATGAAGACTTAAACAACCTTGAGGTAGAATTCAATCAACAAGAAAGAAGACTTGAAGAAGAAATCATCTCCTTGAAAACCCAACTTGAAGAAGGAAAGATAACATAAGAAGTAATAAAGATTCAAATGATAAAGAAAGAAAAAGATTGAAAACAAACTCGTGTCATTGAGAATTAAAGTCAACAAGCTCAAAAAGAACTTGAAAATCTCTCTAGTGCTAGAAGACATTCTCAACATTCAAAGGCCATGCAGTGACAAGTTTGGACTAGGATACAAGAAAATTAATTTTGAGAAAGGTTCAAGCTCGATGAAGAAAGAAGTAAATCAAAAGAATTATGCAGAAGACATCAAAAGTTCTAGGCCTTCAAATAAGAATATTTAGGTAATGAAAGAAGATCAACCAATCATAGGAACAAAATATCAACAATCAACAATGGAGAGGAATGCATACATAAGAAATGTATTTCCAAGAAGACCTTTTACCTTCAAGTACCAAGGAAGCTTTAATCATCGAGAAGGAAACAATAGAAGAGAAGACTATGATCATCCAAGGAATGAAATTAGAAGGACTACATTAAAACGAATATCATTTACCTCCAGGTATCAAATTTTATTTTATGGTCATTGTTTTATTTGTAATAAATTTGGACATAATTCGTAGATTACAGAGCTTATGGAAGAAATGTTCAAGCAATAAATGCTATGTGGCTCCATACAATATTGAATGTTACAAATGCCACAACTATGGACACATAAATCATCATTGTAGAAGCGTGATAGAACTTTCCATGAAGAAAAATAGTGATATAAGGTACACAAAGGTTTGGAGAAGAAAAGAAAAACAAGAAGAGAAGGTCCCATATATCATACTCATAGGATTTATAGTAGTGCAATATCATAATGAATATACATGCAAAGAAGAATATGTCATAATTCAGGAAGATGATGAAGAGGAAGATGTAGGAATTTAAAAATATGATGAAGAGTAAGATGTTAGAATTCAGGAAGATGATGAATCTATAGATGAAGAGAAATATGAATTTTCATCAGAGAATCTTGAAGTATTCTTCTAAGTCATCTGGATTGAAGACTCCTAGTATTGTGAATTATGAAGAGGGGGATTCTGAGAAATAAAATATGAGTCAACATTTTGTGCAGTTGAGTAGCAGAGTCATGAACAATTGTTATAACACATTGACAAAGATGATTTCATGAGATATTTGGCAAGTCTAGTATAAAATACTTGACATGAACCAGAGAAGATACACGACAATAAATCAAAGCATGTGACTCAGAAAAGAAGCATATTGATAGGTTGAAATAGCTATTCACGGGAAGGAAAGTAGTGAAAGGCACAACAAGACAAAGATAAACCATCAAGAAGAGTTATATGGTCAAGATATAATTGTTGGATGATTATGTCATTAATGTCAATTCAATGAACATGAAAATCCTTGAAGACTTGAATTCAAGTAATGAAGGAATCTCAATATGAATGATTTTTATAAATGTGAGTGGTTTACATAATTAGGAAGCACCAATGGACAAAGAGAACCAAAAGAGAGGAAATAAAACATATATAGGACTCCCCACATTGATCTACATGACATATTGCAAAAGAATACAGGGGGAGATAAATCATTAGAGAGAGTTACCCTTAATGTCAAAGGGGAAGAGAAAGAAAAAATGCAGAAGAGAAAGATTAGAACCATGAAGATAGGGGGAGCGCACGAGGACAGAGAGAGATTGTTTAGAGAAGGTATACTATCATGGGAAGTCACTCTTTTCTATTGATATCAAAAGGAAAGAGAAATATTAGGAGAGAAATATTAGAAGCATGAAGACAGGGGGAGCAACGCCAAAGAGAGTTACCCTTTTCCATAGATGTCAAAGAGGGAGAGAAACATAAGGAGAGAAATATCGGGAACATTGGTCACAAGTGGAGTATGAGTGTTTCCATCAATGCCAAAGGGGGGGATTGTTGGATAGTTGGTTGTCATTGATTTCAACCCTAGTGAACCCTGGAAGAAGCATCTAGAAGTGATGGGCGTATTTGGAGAATTCTCCGAAGTGGTCCCCTTATGGCATATCTTTAAGCATGGCCCTCACAAAAATATGCTTTGAAGAAGTCTACAAGAATCCCTAGAAACATGGATAAGTTCTTGAGAATCCCCATAAGTATGGTCATGAAGACCCAATCTATTTGAGGAAAACGAGGATGAAGGGCATGGCACATGCATGAAAAACACTCATAAATGGATAATCCTCATCATTTAGTTTCCAACGGTAGGTGGTATGCCACATGGTTCCTCGTGGTTGAGGAGATGCGCCCTCTTGAATATGGAAGCCCCAAAGTATGGTTAAGAAGCCCTAAACAGTTGTAACAAGAAGTGACAAGTCAACTCCAAATTAATTAAAAGAAGAAAATTTGTTACAAACAAGAACTTATAAGCCAACCCCATTGCTATGAATATTACAATAAATATTAAGGATATTGTTGGTCAATTCGGCCCAAAAGGAATAATCATTAAAAATTAATTTGAATTTTATTTGGGTCAAGTCATCCCTAAAAAGAGGGTGTTAGATCTAGTATAAATAAGGCACCTAGGAGTTTATTTATGACATCAACTAAAGTGATTTTTATATGAGGTAACCAAGGAGATCTAATTCAAATTTCATAGGGAATATGAAGTGAAGAAGGGAGAAATTCAAAGGGAGGATGAAGTCTTGTGATAATGCGTTCTAAGGTATGTTATTTAAATATCATCTTACCATTTTTTTTCTTTAATTTTTTTTCTAGAATGAATCAAATAGTGAAATTTTGCGGATGTTGAGAAGACATATCAAGATACTTGTGGTAAAAATTTCAGCTTCTAGGTCATTGTATTTTTGGATATACACTCTATGAAAGATAAGATTTTTTACTAGTCCTGAAACTAGTCTCAAACATGTGTTCTGAGAAAAAAAGTCATAAATTCTTCATAGAGGATCCAAATTCTGTGAGACCAATTTAATTGGAAACATTGCAATACTTAGTATGTTGCGCATGAGTTTCAAAACTAGATATAAAATATTAAATGCATGACATTGTAATACCCCTATTTCCCCCAGCTTGTAAATATAACGATAACTTGCCAAAAGACTGTGGCAGACTGAATATGTGTGAATGTTGGATTTAATGAAAAATTTGTTATTAAAGGTAATGCATGTATTTATGTTATTAATTAAAATGAATAGTGTCACATAACTGCTGAAAGAGGGGTTTTCCAAGATAGAACATGATGTTATGAAAGAGATGGTGAGGGGAACCAAAAATGGTTGAGATGACCCCCACCAAACTAGTACCTTATTAGATTTAATTGCTTTGACCCGAAAATGAATTTCCAGTCAGTATGGTAGTTGAAAAGGCCCTCCTCAAGAGTTAATGAGGAGATGGGGTAGAGTACCCATCTGCAAGGCTTCCAGACTTGACCATGAGATGGAGATTCAAACCCACGCAATTGTGTTGAGGAAGGAAAGAAATGAAGTAATTTTTTGGGCAGAGGAAGATCTGTGAAGAAGCAGAGTGGAGAGACCAATATCTAGAAGAGGGAAGAGCGCTTGCAACTCTCTAGTTCGAAGGAGAATTGTGAAACAAGCTCGTTCTTGGTGCATGGAGCTGCTGGAAGTGTTTTTAGTCCAAGTTGATAAACAGGGATGACGAGTGACTGTGGAAGTACTTGTTGCAGACCCCCTTTCTTGGTACAGAGGAAACTATTTTATAAGTTCCTGTGGGAGGAGGAGAGTAACCTCTGTCCCTAACTATCACAGAGCAAGAATAAAGATCCTTTCTTAGAGCATCATGGCCTAGCTAGGGGGTGGCCAACGGTAAATATTTTTAGGATTCATTGTGCATATGGTTGGGTGGAAACAGGAACCCCTTTCAGCAGTCACTCCACGATTATGTTTTATGATATGTATTTTCATACTATGTGTTAGTAACAATTGTGGTATCGGGGCACAAAGGTACACAGGTCTGCGGGATTGCAATAAGTGCCCAAGCATAGCACACAAAGAGATCCATTTCGGGCCCAGGTCAAGCGAGCGAGCGCTCCGATTTCAACGTCCAGGATGTATCCAAAGAATCAAATCAGCGGTGAGTGGGAAATCGCGATCAGCAAAGCTGCGCCAAGGTTAGCGCATGGATGGCGCCTGTAGCATGTTCAGGAATGGATGACAGCCGCTCATCCCAAAGGGCACGTGGCACAAAATATGGTCACGTCAACGTTTCAGGGATCAGGGGTTCATGGGGTGAGAGTTTCGTGTTGATCAACATTGCGAAACCCCGAACCCCGATAGCGTCGAAAGCATAGAAACTGGGGCCCGCGGTCTCACGAAGTGTTTTCAGCCGTCCATCCAGAGGGGACATCTGGCAGAAAATAGAGCCATCTCGGCGCTTCACCCATCGCGACTCCAACACGCAAAGAGCAACTCTGTCATTTTCCGATGCACGAGGTGCCGAGAAAATCCCGGACCGGGGCCCACGGTATCGCCGGGAGAGTTAAGAGCCATCGGATCTAGAGGGACACGTGGTGCCAGATTGAGCCATCTCGACATATCGCTCATCACGATTTCAATCAGTAAAGGTTAGCCCTTTCATATCCGCAAATTCCGAAAGCATATGGTCACAGCCCATGGTCACTTGGGGAGAGGGAGGAGCTGCATAAAGAGGGCCAAAGGCACCGAGTTCAGTTGCAAAAGGGATCATCACAATCTCCAGGCGCCATCGGTCCCGATCTTAACAACTGTTTCTAGTACTGAAGTAAATGAAGGCAAGAGTGGGTGGTTGAAACCTCCTTTAGTTCATTAAATGAGGGGAATGGAGGGTCTGGCGAGCCGCCTGTTCCCAGAGGCCCTGTGTATCAATTCTCTCAACGAAGCCATGCCGAGGTCCTCGACTCGACAAAGAAGTCTGTGCATGCTAGCCGAGCACTTCATGGTTCAGCTACCCTCCTTACAGGAGCCATGCGTAGTTAAGGTGAAATTTAAAGAAAGATATCAGCACGAGTTTGACTTAAGGGGACACCGAGCCTTGGGTAACTGGGCACACCTCTGCGAGGTGAATTTTCTTAAGTATATAGACTTAGTTTGAGTTTTTTTAAAGTATCGATGGTTGAGCAGAGCTCCCGACTGTAAAATTTTGATGAAGCGCTGGTCGCTCTGGTTTATGTAAAAGCATTTGAGATTTCTTACTTTATGGATGTCAGCCTCTTTCCATCTCTCGTATACTGTGTTAGAACAACTAGGAATTGGAGGATCCAGTCGAGTTGTGGCTGTGATAGGATGATGTAGGTTGGATCACTGTAATAGTCACATTGTTTCTAATCGATCCCTGTTATTTTCGTATCGCTAGATGACTTGGAATTGGAGGATCCAGTCGAGTCACTCTTCAGCTCCTTGAAGCTTCAAACTAAGAGGATCTCGGCTCTTGAGTTTTTCTTCTTCAAGCTTCCAAAGGTCTGTTGCTCGAGGCAGTCTTGCTCACCCTTCTTACGAGTCCTCCATCTACCACCCTTTAATCAAATTACTGACAGAAGTTGGATCAAGACCTCCCTCGCTTTCTACATACCAGGCCCAGTTTACCGAGTGAAAGCTATATTTTCTCGAGTCTTTACCTCCATTTGATCACCCCATTTATTAAACTGTGACATAAAACTTATGGGTGTCGGGCTCTGCTCCTTCTAGCAATCCAGGAGTGACTTCCGATGCTAACATTTCTGGCGCCGTTGCCAGGGATGAAGTTGAATATTTTCCCCGGGATTGAACGACAATGATCAACTGATTCTGAAGGTGCATCATATATCAGAATTATCAATATTTCTACTGTGCACCTGGCGACTCGATTGTGACGACTTCACTGGGGAGAACGTGCGCTAATTAATTGTGGCTTTCAGAGGCAGACACATGTGGTCTCATCCACAGCTGCCTCTAGCTACACCTGAAGCTGACCCAGAGGTGGTTCTCATAAGAGGAAAGAGCTCTGCAGAAGAAGTGTCCATCGAAGAAACAGGTAATCCTCCATCTCCTTCTGTGAGAACTCCTTTTTCTCCTCCTCAGTTTATTAGTATACCTCCTTCAGAGGCTTCCCGTTTCTTGAATTTTGGGAGTGTTCCTGCTGAGTTTTTCCCTCCTGGTCTGGGATTGGAGGGAGAAATTCTTGTCACTCCCCTCTCCTCTGAATCTGTTCCTTGGCGTAGATCTAGGACTATAGAAGATTTCCCCACTCCTGCACATAGAAGAGTACATGTTGACTTGAGTTCGTTAGCCTTCTCTTTGAATCCTCTCTTGTTTCCCACTCCACTTAGAGACTCATTCCCAGTAGCCCCTTCACGAACTCCTTCTCCTCCAAGTTCTCCTCCACCTAATATCCCTATGGCTGGTGTTAATCCCCCTCTAAATAGAATGGAATCCATAGTTTCTGCTAGATATTCTCCTTTAGTCCTACCCCACCCTATGAATCCTCTTCCTACTGGGGATTACTTGAAATACATGCCCAAGTTCACCGGGGAGGATACATAACTGCTGAAGAGCACCTAGCTGCTTTCTACAGTTATGCAAACAACCTCAATATTGAAAATGAAGATGTCTGGATGAGAGTTTTCATCCAGAGCCTGGATGGCGAGGTAAGGAAGTGGTTTAGAGGATTTTCTCCAGGATCTATTGCTGGGATTGAAGCTCTAGATAGTGCTTTCCTGAGGCAGTGGGGAGATAGGAAGGATTTCATGTACTACATGACAGAGTTCGGGTCTTTGAAAAATATGGATGGAGAATCTGTCTCTGACTTCTCCAAAAGATTCAATAAGATGTATAATAAAATCCTTGCCAAAATAAA